>JZLH01S0251315.1:27258-44877 GCA_001188425.1 Eucidaris tribuloides
CTTTAATGCTACGGGTTAAGAGTCTAATAATTTAATTGTTGCTGTATGATTGATTGATGCTATTGAACTATATCATGCCTCACTTTACGCGCTGTCAATAATTCATGTTACTGTAATTTTGTATTTGTATTAAAAGCATGTTGCCTAGTTAGTGATTTTTTCTTCTGTCCTGCATCCTAGTGGTTACTGTATTCTCTACTATATTGTTGTCTTACTCTTGAATTCTTTGTCGAATAAAAAAATGATGATGATTACGATCCAGTTTACCATTGTATAATTCATGAATATTTTCTTCAAACTTTGGCTCAGGTGAGCTAAAAAGTTATGTTTTTCTATGCCAATAATTATAAAATTACAAACCCTGTGTATCATTTCCACTCCTTTGGTATCTCTGCTGAGTCTGCTCTATTATGCTTATGTGTTACGTGCTATACAAAATGTTTCATTATTATTAAATTGCTAGGGTTAAGAGTCTAATAATTTAAGTGTTGCTGTATGATTGATTGATGCTATTGAACTATATCATGCTCACTTTATGTTGTCCGTAATTTATGTTATTGTAATTTTGTATTTGTATTAAAAGCATGTTGCCATAGTTAGTTATTTTTTCTGTTCCTGGCATCCTAGTGGTTACTGTATTCTCTACTATACTATTGTCTTACTCTTGAATTTCTTTGTCGAATAAAAAAATGATGATGATTACGATGCCAGCTTACCATTGTATAATTCATGAATATTTTCCTTCAAATTGAAGACTAGTTTCGAAAATTTTTTTGGAAAAAACTCGCTTTCCTTGGTCAAATTGCAATTTGACAGTGGGACTTCAAACGAGAGTCCCACAGCAAGATAATGGTATGTTCACCGTTGCCTCTGAGATTCTGTAAACCCAATAGAGTTAACACACAGCACATCCGGTTCCCGTAGCCAACAGGTTAAATTCACATAAACTATGAGTCAAACATACCACACACTTAAAGGAACCACTTGCCTCAGATATTGAACATCCACAATACACAAA
Source organism: Eucidaris tribuloides (assembly GCA_001188425.1). Taxonomy (NCBI): domain Eukaryota; kingdom Metazoa; phylum Echinodermata; class Echinoidea; order Cidaroida; family Cidaridae; genus Eucidaris; species Eucidaris tribuloides. The sequence goes on from JZLH01S0251315.1 coordinate 28,277, forward strand.
TGCGTGTGCATTCAGACAGGGATAACAAAAGTCATCATAGACAAGTTGATTACATGAGCCTCATACACAGTACACACAAAAATTTGTTGACCTTGTAATTGTTTAAGGTATATGACATGATTGGGAGTAGTCCTCAACTTGGGTTTTAAACTATTCTAGAATCAAGTAAACAGAGCAAGGATTCTACTGTGAAAATATTGTAGTCAAAATTTGATGTTGACTTGTTCTAAAATAATTTCCACCAGGATGCCTTATGACAGACAAATCTGTTATGTAGCTTTCTATGGGATCTATTTTTATCAGGGCTCGAGAGAAACAAAACACTATTATACGTTCATTCTTGATCAGGCTTAAGTAAGCAGTTTTCAAGACAAATCCTTCCAGCCAGTAGATACACTCCAGCTGGTGTATTCACTGGTATATCTTTCAACCAGTTTGGTTTTAGAGGCATTTTTTATTTCTCCTAATCATGTCACTGCCCTTTCATTGAAATTTTCTAATGTTGTTATAATAGATGGGAGGGAATCACAACAAGATATTTCAAAGACAGAATGAAAGATCTTACCGATATGCCACTGATGCGACTAATGACTCTTCTTCATCTTGGATGAACGGGTTTGCTGTTTCAAATTTGTGCTTCTCAGCACCCTGTAGAAAAAAAAATACATATATTTCTAATACATATCTGTAATCAATTCTTATTGTTGTATCTGCCATGTTCATATTTCTGTTGTCTGTTATGTAATGCATTAATTGGAATTATTGGTCTCGTGAGTGTAGATTTTTATCTAGCATATGTGTAATATCTGGAAAACATACCACAAAATAATGTCAGTATTGAAAATAATCACACTAAAAGACCTCATTCAACATCAAATACTGCATGAAAAATGCTACTTCCAAGTAAGACGTTAGGCCTCCTCCCCCACCTTTTCCCCTGAAGTTTTTCTTTCTGGTTTTTTTTTTGCAGCAGTATAATAAGAATATTTAAGAATAAAGATATGAATTGTTGAAAGTTGAAAAGAATCATTACAAAATTGGTAAAGTTGTGATATTCAGTGATTGCAACCCTCCATTTCTTTTGTACACACAATATCACTAATTTTTTTGTTTGTCTATGCCTGGACACACCGACTTCACACACAATATCATTCTAAAAAATGTGTAAGACCAAAAACATGTGAAGTACAGTCATAAACACAACATTTCTGCACAGAAAATGAAAATCTGGTTATATTTTGTGTACAAAACTAATAGAGGTTTGCTTGTATGAAACAATACAGTGTTGATCAGAAATGTTTGTCAAAAATTAATAACCTTATTCATTTTGGGGGCTGACTTTTCTCAAACTTCCACCAATGTAAAAGATCAAGCATTTGATGTAATTTAGCACTAATTTGATAATATGGGGATGAACAGTTAACCTCCTGGACATTTCAGTAATGCATTTTTTCTGATTTTTTTACAGATTCTATTCAAAGTAACTCGCTACAGGCATGGAATTTCCCATTTACAGTTAGGAATGATTAGGATTACTGATATGCAACGTACCATTCGTAAACACTGTTGAGAGAAGTTGTGATTGATGAAGGTAGCTTCCAGGGCCAGGTTGCGGGGTGAATTGATGTGAGTTCCTTCGTCCTGAGGAGGCTCTATTGCCGTCTCGTTCACCGTCAACAGATCTGTTAGGAGTATTAATAGCAGATACTTCAACATAAGGCGATAGCCATTATGTATCATACCCAATTACATTACCATTGACTTGATTTGACCTCTGACCTACTTATGTGACATTTGACCCGAATATACCATTGAGGTATCAGTAAGGCATCTACCATCCAAGTTTGGCCATAAATGGGCTTATGGTCAGAAAGTTACCACCTTAGTAGAAACCTTGTAGGTAAATTTTAACATTTGACCTCATTTGACTTTTGACCTCCATACATCACCTTTGACCTCCTAAAAACATTCAGGTCCCTGTAAGGTATCTACCATCTAAGTTTGTTTACACTTAAAAATGGGAAAACAGTTGCAAAAATGCAAAGTTATTCATGTTTCATAAGCATTAGGGATGGCCACTGCCAAGGATCCCTCAGTCTATTGCTCCACCTCGGTTGCTCAACGAAATTGTATGAAATTTATTTTATGCCACCTACTAAAGCGTGTGATCAGTTAGTGTCATGGACGAACATTTTCAAAGATGACCATTATCGAGAGCCTAGTAAATAAAGTTTAGCATTATTCAGTACCTCTAGAGCTAACCTCCACAATCAATCAAAAAGCAACCCTTCATATCTTATCACTCTTTTCCTCAGGCCTTCAATAATGGTCATTTTTGAAAACGTCCATCCATGGCATTAACTGATCACACTCAAAATAAAATATGCTGTTACCATGGCAATGCAGTTTTGGACACATTCAAAAAATGTGTCTTGCACATTTTTACCCCCAAAACAATATTTTTGCAAAATCTCATGAGCATTGGTCAAAAACTGAGAAAGCAGATTGATCTGCAAGATTTTCACCTGATTTATTGTCATAATATCCCATTACCACAAAAACACAGTTTCCAACAAATATGTAACATTGTCTTGCACATTTTCACCCTAAGACCACTAAGTGATCCAAATTTCATGAGCATTGGTCAAAAACTGAGGAAGTGGTTCGATACGCACAATTTGCAACAGACCGACCAACCGCCCAACTGTACGCCGATTCCCTATACTCCCTTCAAATTTTGTTTGGCTCGGGTATAAATGTGTAGGTAAAGGCCTTATCCCCCTCCAGATTTTATGTCAAGATTACAACTACTGTACACCATTCCTTCTTACCAAATTCTGAGTCAAGATTACATACACAACTACTGTATACCATTCCTTCTTACCAAATTCTGAGTCAAGATTACATACACAACTACTGTACACCATTCCTTCTTACCAAATGCTGGGTCAAGATTACATACACAACTACTGTACACCATTCCTTCTTACCAAATTCTGAGTCAAGATTACATACACAACTACTGTACACCATTCCTTCTTACCAAATTCTGAGTCAAGATTACATACACAACTACTGTACACCACCATTCCTTACCAAATTCTGGGTCAAGATTACATACACAACTACTGTACACCATTCCTTCTTACCAAACTCTGAGTCATCTCGTTTATCAAAGAAGAGCTTGCCACCAACATGCTGAAAAAAGGAACACACAAAAATGAATAAATCAAGTGTTAGAAAAAGCAAAACACTTGTGATACTTACACCACAAAAAATTGATAAATCTAACTACTGTACAGTGCATGTAGATAGTGGCAACATTTTTCTAAAAAGTTAAGCAACATTTAGCCATCCCATGTTTAGAACTTATAGCAATGGCTCAAGAGCATATCTGAAGCTCATATATCCAAAGACAAAATATCTGTGTACTGAAAGTACATAATGCATCTCTAATATGGGTGTAATACCAGAGGTATTTGTTCTACCTGTAATTCTTCCTATCTAAAATATAAACTGAAAGTGTAAAAAAACAGTCTTCCTTCACAAAAAGGTGTGTTTTTGATTTGTCAGCCATTAAAATATACCACTTGTGTTGCCAATGGGATTGTTAACTAAATGAACAGTAAAAGAACAATATTCAAGGTAAATTGAATGGAATAATTTACAGTGGAATGGAAATACTGTGCTCTGAATGATGTATTATGTATGTTGTTGTTACATGGTACAGACTCAATGAATGAAACAGTCAGATTATTGTATTCAACTGTTATGTTTGTTTGTAATCCTGATTGGCCCAATATCTGTCACATGACATATGAGCATCGACCCCGGTTAGTGCACCGACCGGGCTTTACACGGTCATTACACAGGTGAGCATATCTCGGAAATCCCAATTAACACAAAGAAATAGCACTTACGTACGGAATCCGCAACTGTACACGCATTTGCCGGGTGTTCGTTATATTTTGCGCGTACTAAATCAGACACAGGGCTGTGCATTGAACTTCCATTTACGTGGCCGCACTTGCGGTCATTGACATAGATGCTTTGCGTTGCATCGATCGCACGCATGCCAATAATTTGCAGATGCGCGCAAGGCGAAATGGGCCAAAAGGCAATTATCAGTCTACACAAAAAATCTATTTCTTCTTTAAAATTTCATCAACAAGAGTCATGACGTTGAATAAAACAATGACTGTGATGTCGGTCTTTGCATAAAATTACCAGCCATCGTTTGTCTTGAAAAGGATCATTTCCCTCATCTTCACCTTGGGAAAACATAATCCTTTTCAAGACAATCTCAGGTAACCTTTGATGCAACAACCTCCACCCAGTCATCATTTGTATGTTTGATAGCAGATAAACACTTACTTGCACGACTATATCCCAGGAGTACACTGACCGCGGACAGCACATGATGGTAGCCAGGATGATGTCTGTAGCAAAGACGTTACCTTTGGATGCCAGCTAGAATCAAAGTGGATAGGAAAATGAGAGCATGATGTATATAATTACAGCATAGCTGCCTTCGAACCAATGTCCCCACTGCACCATCCCCCCCCCCAGAAAAAAAGGGGGGCTAAAATGACCCCTCCTTGATGGAATATTAACATTTTGCCTACTTTGTGATAAAAATTTATTTTCTCATTACTTTGATGTTCTACAAATATCAGTGCTTTGATGTACCACTGCTTTGATGTTTTTCAAATCCCTATCTTTCAGAAAATAAGCACAACAAACAAAACATGTATTTAAACATGTATGAAAATATAATAACATTAAACATTCATCTTTTGACTTAACACTTTTATTATATACTCATTTGTTCATTTATTCATTTACTCATTTATTCATTTATGAATTGATTCATTCATTTACTTATCTATTCATTTTCTAACTTGCTTATCCATTCCTTTCTTTACTCATTCATTCAGTCATTTATTCTGTTCCTTCAGCTAGTTTGTTTATTTTGGAGTTTATGTTTGCAGGTCGTTCAGTGTTCACTTATTCATCAATTTTGTATCTATTGACTTGTTAATAATATACTCAGATTGTTCAAATGTCTGTTTATTTGGTTTGCAATGCTAAACTTCTTTTCATCCCCCTTCTCTCACCTTTCTGATGATGGGGTCATCGGTGGTCGTGACCTTGTGGAAGAGACGGTTGACCCTGGCTAGTCTCTTCTCAGTCTTGGTGGTGATGCGGTCAAACATCTTGTCGTAGTATTCAAGCTCTCCACACTTGACACTGAAAAACATTTGCGAACAGACCAAGAATGTAAGAGTACAATACGATTACAAAAGGAACCACAAACTCTGTGACAGAATATTACTTTCTATTTCATACTCTAACATATAAATAAACATAAATTTGCAGATAGTAAGGAAATATATTCAAATGTGGATTTGTTATTTGTGTTACATATAACCGCAATATAAACGATGGCCTGAGTGTTGATTTCAGATTCTTATCAAACTAAGCAACAGGCTACTGCAGATCATTCTGAATAAGTTATGATTATTGCATTGTTAAAACAATTAAATAATTGTAGTTTTAGAATCTAGAAATTATTCATTCAGGATTTACTACTGGGAAAATAGGTGCTGTTTCTAATTTTGTTTATGTTTGTTTCCTTAATCACTTAATCAGTTCTCTACTAAATAACTTGGATAAACCATATTTTTGTGTGAGAGAACCCATGCCCCCTCCCCCCCCCCAAAAAAAAAGACACTTTCTCAAATCTAGTATATATTTCTTCTTTGTGTATGGCAACACGTTAGGGTAGGGTTGGTGTTGGAGAAGGATTTTACACCGGGTGAAGTGTACTCAAACATCAGTGTTGTATCTGAGGCCGGCCTCAAGGCCAATATCTGGTGGCCTGGGTCTCGGTCTCGGTCCGAGCCACCTGTACAAACCCTATGGAAAGGTTTTGTTTTCAGGGGCCTCGGTCTTGGAACCTGTGGTCTTGGAAAAAATAGACAGGCACCATATGTTATACTCACAGGTCTTCAGGGTCTTGGATACTTGGTAAACGGAGCTTGCTCAGCCGAGGGAAGTCCAATTCCTCAATAACACCCCACTCACCACGGACTTGGACTGATGCACTCCTGGATTTCAACTGATTCTAAACAAGAAATTATGGGAGTACTGAATTAGCAATCCACTATTACATAAGTGGGGTGAGATAAATATTACATTCATTTTATCATGGCCTAGAATTGAAAGAGCCATGCTCAGGTAACAAACTATCGTGAGTGTATGTTATAAAATTGTGTGTCTGGTTAACCCGTTGAAGACGAGTGACGAGATATCTCGCACGAGGTCTATGGGAAATGCATGTTAAAGCGAAATCAAATCGTCTCCAACGGGTTAACATTTGTGTACTACCAAACTAACACACAATTAAGCAAATAAAGCAAAACTCCATGTTATTGATGAGGAATAGGGTATTGAAAGATTGCGTTTCTGATTTTAACTCAAGAGGGCTCATCCAAGGAATAAGCTAAAATCAGTCATAAGTGTGTAAAGAAATTCTTTACATATTATTTAAAGTACAAGAGCAGGTGAATTCAAAGGTTGTGTGACTTTCACACCACATCATTTTTTGTTCAGATTTGAGACAACTGGAGGAAGATACATACAGATACTGTGTTCAAAGTTTGGGATTCATACATTGCAAAGTTTTTGAAGTATGAACGATAAATCATTTGAAAATGGGCCATTGCTCAAGTCGTAATTTGTAACAGTAGTACAGGTTTCAGAAACTTACTGGATGTGGCTTTTACCCACTGATTTTAAATTTGGTAGATTCCAACTCCAACTGTAAAGCAAAGATTGCTTAGCAATCATCCAACTGCAATGGGGTGACTATTAACCTTGTAAACTTAAATCACAATGTATTCAGGTTTACAGTCAGCAGTGCTAGAGATAATGACGCAAAAACTGGAATTATAAATGCACACAAGACTTCTCTGTGCGCTACGCATACTTAATGAGCTGAGACACTTCTTTTTAAAATTCCAATAATTCATGATCACAGTGGTGTATGATAAACAGATAAGTATGACTACATAGAAGATACTTTAAACTTTATGACTATATGTGTTTCTTTTAATTTGACCACTGATTAAATTATAAAACTTGAGGTCAAAAAATCATTAAAAAGTGAATTTGTCTTTTCTGTTTATCAAGCTCAAATGATAGCAAAATCTGGTTGATTCCTCCTTATATTTACATCATTGTATAGATCAACTATTCAACTTTCTTTCTATGTCATTTGTTTTGTTATGTATGTTTAATACCAGTCAGGAGCCTGCAAAATATCACAAAGATGCAAAATATGACCGTGGATTTCTGCATTCCAGATGTGTGATTGGCTGATTCCAAACCAGTGGCGGGTAATTCAAATCAAGACCACCAACTGTGGTGACCTTGATTTGCACCTGTTGAGCAGTTTATTTGGAGAAGGCTTGCTTTGTATTCTCTCTGGCCAATCACAGTTCAGTAGGAAACCCTGGCATCCAATGGAACACTCTCCCACATTTTCTTCAGCTACATTTATGCACTTATGTTAAATTTTGCTGGCTCCTGACTGGTGTTAAACATGAATAGCAAAACAAACAACATAGAAACAAAGATGAATCGTTGCTCTTTACTCTGATGTAAAAATTGGTGAGAATCAAGGAAATTTAATCAGAATTTCAACTGTTCTATAATTCATCAAAATTCCATTTTTAACACAATATTTGAACCATCATTTACACATTTAAAAAATATACAAATGTCTAAATGAAATATATAGTTTAAAAGCTTGAAATATCTTCTTCAAAATGATATATCACACTAAACCAAAACACATGATTTTCTACGTTTATATGGAGTTTGAAAATGACATGTTCAAGCTCATTACGTATGCATGGCGTGTTCACACATGCATACAACTTGCACAAAAGGAAGGGATTTTTGGAGCACTGCTGCCTGACTGTTTAACTACATGATATACTGATGAGATCTGGCAGTCACACTACCAGTAGTTTACTGGCTGTGTGAAATTCAAATTCAGTACGTGTTACAACAGTGAATTCTATTTGAATGCCATTAGTCTTCATTCAAAACTTGACTTTTCAGCCCCAAGGCTTTTGCGAAAGGTGAAGATTTATGTGAACCTTTACATGTTACAAGATTCTAGCTCATTTGATGTTCATTTCAGTGTATGTAAATCATGCATGCAATCTTTAAATGGAAATATTAAATGTTAAAGACAATGTATAACACTGTGGAAGAGCCATTTAAAAAAATGTCAAACTTTGTTGTCTGACATATCTGAGAGTGTTTGAATGGACAAAATAACACCCTGGAACACAAAAGTTCCGACAATTATGTTGTCACTTGTAAAATATGTAGAGACAAAAATTGGCATATTGCAACACAGCAGTCTATGGGGGAAACACTGGAATGGTCTCTCAATGATTTTTACTTTTTTGAAGCACTTAATGATCATATTGAACTGCAATTTTTTCAGGGCTTCATTTTTAGACCTTATCAGAGACACTAGTAGCATGGGGAATCATGTAGCTCACATTTTTAAATGAAAATATTGTTATACGATGAATTTAATATTTGAAAACAATCATTGCAAAGTTGTTGCCAAGGTTAGCAAACAAAGACTTACATGTTGGTTCTTGTCCGGCCATCTTCTGCCACCGTACTGCTTCTGGAGCCGACGGACCTGCCTCTGCCTCTCCTTCTGGGCCTTGGTCAGCGACTGCATGCCAGCCGTGGCCCGCTGCTCTCGGCGCTCACGCTCTCTGCGAAGGTTTCGCTTTAGTGGAAGAAGAATGACAAAGCAAACAGGGTATCAACTTCACATATGACCTGGTTAGGTGCAGTAGACTGCTGTGTGGCAACTCCTTATTTTCTTACTTTGATAAACAGTTTGTTTAATTCAGTAAACAATAACTTTTATCAGTTAATGCTAAATATTTCATGACATCAAATATGATGTGTATTGCATCATACTACCTCTTTGATACAGTGTATAATGTCTAGTGTCACGCACATTCTTGCATTTCAATTTTGATGCTTCAAAACTGATTTGACAAGGGATGCAGAAAAGCCCATGACCTTTGACCTTTCAACTCTGAAAACTAATTAGTTTGCGGTTGTATCATAATTCAAACTTGACCCAAATCTGAGTACAAATGTGATCAGCAGCTCTGAAGTCATTATAAAAACGAGGCAATTTCAGGCATGACGTACATGTCTCTAAAATGTTAGCGGTTTACCCATCATAATACTTGATCCTAATATGAATGAAATCCCATCAATAGTTCTGAATTATTTGTTAAACAAAATGATGGAAAAACACAGGCAAGGATGCACAAATGCACACAGATGGAGGGTCAATCCAAGAACATAATTGTTTGAGACATATGGTGTGGACGCACAAAAACTACAGTACAACTACAAGTCTAAAATTAATTTAAGTTGCAGGACTTACCAGTGTCCAGACAATTTTCTGGATTCAAACCACCTGTCATGTCAATACAGACTGTTACCCCTTGCCTTTTTAAAATCTTTTTGTTAACTTATACCCCTTAGAGCAGACAAAAGCTTTATTTTCTTCAGGGTTAATTGTATTCATTGTAATTGCTGTACAAAAAAATTGTGTCAAAAACAAAATATTGTGTTTGAGTCAAGCCACACTCACAGTATGGAAATTTAGTAATTAATAAATTACTGAAGTAATTTTTGTTCACAGTACTAGACAATCTATAGGTTTCATGGAAACTGCATCCAACCCTTCAATAAAACAGTATGAGAAACCCTGACTAGTATGTACTAACCTGGTTGAAACGAATTCTGTTTCGCATGTAGATGGGTTTTTGCACCTTAGAGGTATCAACCAGCTGGAAGGAAGATTCATCCTGCTCGTGTACATAGGTGTACTGATTGCCGGATCCAAACTGTGAATTATATTTACCTTTCAGAGGAAGAAATTGACCACAATTTTATTTAGATGGGGAACACGATTATGAATGTAAACATAGTACAATGCTTTAGTGTAATTCTACATATGTATATCTTTAACCCTGAACATGCTTTTGATGCTGAAAAAAAATAATTGTGCAAGAATTTAAAAGGTGAATGGTACAACCAACTACGAATGTGAAATCCAAATTTACATTATCATTTAGTTCATTATGTTATTACTGCATTGATATCTGGATATAATTCTCTGCAGATCTAGACAATGCACAAGAATTATGTCTCAAAACAGATCATTTCCAGTAATATTCTACAGATGACTTCGCATAACTCGACATCGCACAAGTCAATCTATCGCCTATGTTGAATATTTTTGACAGTCCCAATTTGTTCTGTGCTTTTTCAATGGGAAGTTTTTCTTCTAAGTCAATGTTTTTAATCGAATATCACCTATCCCGAACATATTTTTGAGTCCCAAAGGGAGTAAACATGTGTTAAATCATTCACCTACATGTAGGTTGAAGAGGCCACAACTGTCATTCTTGAAGGTTTTAATGGCTTGACCTTTTGATCTCTGCCTGTCAGCATGACCATAAAGGTATCATAAATTTCCCATTCCCTCTCGGCCTTTCTCATTTTTGACAGCATCCATTTTCAATACGTTTCTTCATCTCCAACATAGAATTGTATTAAAAACTGTAACTCAAATTTCGTCTAAGTCGACGTGATTTGTGTGGTCCCCAGTGATTCGACTTAGGTGAAGTTTACTGTACTTTAAATCATGGTAATCCAAGTCAATCATATGAATGCAAAACCAATATTTTGTTGGTGGAAGGTACACTAACTCACCTAAGTAACGCTTATCTTGATAAGTCGCTCCTGTCCAATCAGATACCTATGGGTTACAAGAAACAAAGAAAGTTTGACTAACATGTGACTTATGAATTATTTATGAATGCATTGCCTGCAAGATTCTGAGAATCCCATAGAGTTAAAGGGACCGTAAAGTCGCAAGTTGTGGGCGTTTGGACCTGGCCCGACTCGGGTAATATTCGGAATGCCCGTATACTTTCGGAAAACGAGCGCGTACAAATTGTGTGCAATTCCCTATGCAGCACGTATTCACCCGAAGAAAGGCGAACTAAGCCCAACTGACCCTCATCGGCAATTCTGTTCGCAGCTCCACGATTGTTGTTACGCAACACTGAACTCTACACTGCGTAGCATAGAGTTCAGTGTTACGCACTGCCTTGCAATAGGGGCAAGCGTAAGGTAAATAAACGTACATGGATTACGAGCGGCGCGTCCTTTTAACTAATGATACATCCGGTTCCAGCAGCCAACAGGATAACAAAATAAGAAATTTTCATTTCTGGGGGTTGGTACGGAATTGGCAATTATCATAAACAGCACAATAGCAATAGCATAACTTCAAAATGAGTGCCTGAAGGAAGTGTGAATGAGCAAAGCAAGACAGTGTTCAGAAGTCAGAACCAGAGAACAGAAAGTGTAAAATGAAAATGAATATGGACTTAAAATTTGGATCCATTAAATTATTGATAACTGACATCAAATGCTCAATCTTTTATTTTTTAAACATGAGCTACTTAGTCAGCATACTCAACTGGTAAAGGAAATTCCATTGTAAGGGGATTCAACTTTCAATGAACAGTTAACTTTGCATACCTCGACATCGTACAAGCTGAATTATTGCCTATGTCGAATATTTTTGACAGTTCCAATTTGTTCTGCACTTTTTCAATGAGAAGTTTTTCTTCTAATCAATTTTTTACTCAATAGGCGAAGTTTTCTGTATGTCCTCATGAACAAAGACAAATTGTGTCCTTGTAAACCAAGATTATCTTCGTTTATGAGGACATTGTTTTTTCACCTCTCCCTACGGGGCTTAGACAGCAGTTACGGGGCTTGAGAGTGCTTAAAATATAGCCTATTCTCTTTCAGAGTAATATCCCCAGCTCAGTTCACTATCTTTTTTATGGCTTGTCCATCTTCCCACCAACCTGCTTTGAAACCTGATATGTTAACATGGAGCTAACATTAGCACACTTGCATCAGCAAATCACAGGCAAGGGAACTAACCTTTCCATGAACTTCCCAGGTTTTTTTGTGTGAGGAAAGCAGGGCTGCCAACTTTCACGCAATGAGCGTGAGACTCACGCATTTGGCCCTTTCTCATGCCAATATTTTATTTGATTTTGCATGCATTCCTAGGTGATGTCACGCCTTTGGACCCTTCTGTTATATCATTGGCCTATGGGAGTCTCACCGAATTTCATTCACTGAAATTGGCACCTCTGAGAAAGCCTTATAAATGAAGACGATCCTGGTTATCAAAGACAATAGTCGTTCCTGAGTGATAGCCAATAAATCCAAACAACAACGACGTTATCAAAGACGATCTGCGTTTTCGTACCAGTGCCCCTACTCTTGCCTGGTCTGGTGTCTGGTGAAGAATTGGCAACACCGATGATTGATACTGGAGAAGTTAGACTCGTGTTAGCTGCACCGACCCGAATGCGAAGCATTTGGGTCGCACTGTTTAGTCCCCCATTCAGTGGTACTATCAGATGAAATTCCGAACATGCATGCATGTGATGACTCCAGATCCCTAAAAAAAAACAGCAATACTCACCAAAATACGTCTACTTGTAGAAAATATAGGTCTACGTCAACTTACAATTGTGGATGGAGGAATTAAATTTAGATCCAAGTCCAATAACTGGGAAAATTTATGGTTTCTCTCCACTTGTACTTCCAAAGTTACGACTCGAGTCTTGATTCGGTCATCGTGACACCGCGGAAAAGAGGGTGTAACTTCGACAGCGATCATGGCGATGCTTGTAAGTTGTATTTACCGTGACATTAACATTATACATTGATGCATGCGCATTGCAACTTGATAGCTCCAGTACTGCAGAAACACCTCTTGGGCCTTCGCTCGGGGTGCTGCCACTTTCATGGCAGCATCCTCGGGGGTGGGGTTAGACTTAAGTGTCTGACCGTACGCAGGCTTTCAAGTGGACCAAGGTGAAAAAGTAGGAGAAAAATAGGAGCAAAATTTAGGAAAAAGTAGGAGAAAAGTAGGATATAAAGAGCTAAAAGTAGGAGAAAAGTAGGACATGCACGGGGTTTTAATTTTGTTTTTTAACCCTTTCTTGTGCTGAAGAGTCACGCTTTCTGTGAATACCTGAAAATGACTACTCACTACTCCAGCATTTTATATGATCAATAGCATTTTTTATTTCACAGGGTTTTTACAAAAAAAAAGTAGGAGAAAGTAGGAGTTTTTGGGAAAAAAGTAGGATAAGTAGGAGGAGAGTAAAAAAAGTAGGAAAAAGCACGCTTGGGAGCGACCCGTAGTGAAGTCTGTCACCTTTACGATCGCTCGCGGTAGCGGTGGTTTGGACTGCTGTTTGCTGCAAGACATGAATTTTGTGAAATGAAAAATTTATGTACTGTGCAAAAGCCGTAATTTATTACATTTCAATAAAAAAATCCTTTCAAAAGTTTGATTTTTAGTTTAAAATTTGAATTTCAACTTACCGATACAGTCGCCAGTCAGTGAAATCTCGGTGGACAACCTTCGCGCGACTTTTGCTTGGTTGACGGGCGCACGTGCCGTGCGTGCTAATTCAAGCATTGGTATCAACGGGGTGCGGGTGCGATTTCTGCCGTGCACTGTGGATGACCGGCGAGGATGTCCCGCATTGTACAGGGAGATTGTCTGGCTACGGTTGCCGAGCTATGGGGCTATATACAGCATCTTTTGCACTGTATTACCCCATAGTTCTACGGGTGGGAAAAAGTAGGAAAAGTAGGAGCGCTTAGTTGAAAGCCTGCGTACGCGTGTTCATATTGTGACATATTCAATTGAATTATATTTATAATACTACTACCAATTCGCTGAAAGTAATCATCCAAATCACGGAGAACACTTCCAGTATAACAACGTTACACTGACTTACATCTGACACGGCAATTTTATTTAGCGCCGCCTGTGAATGTGATGCATGTATGCAGTATGGCTAGCCTCGACAGACTCACACGCATGCTGCGTGTGAGTCTTGTGGAAAACTAATAGCCATATTCTACATGTCACAAACGCCGACTTCTACCCCGTTTTACCCAACATTTCTGCCCATTCTGACATTAAAACAGGTCAATTTGTTGAATGTACATTCTACCTCTTAATATAGTCAAAGAAATTCGAAAGTCCAAAAACTTACCTAAAACTACCCCAATCTCCAAACCTGCGACATTTATCTGCAGTTTCGTCTCTGCCGCAGGTCTCATCGCCTACTGAAGGCTGCCTATACACAGCTCGTCCGCCGCGCCGCATGACGAGAGCTAGAGCGGCTCCGATCCTACATCCTAGTCGCGACCGACCGGCGCGGCGCTGCGTAGTGTATTCAGCAGCAGCCAACGCAGTGGCTAGTCTATAGCTTTCTTAGCGTTTCTATTTCGTAATAATTTCTCGAGTTGCAGTACTCGAATATCGCGCAGCCGAGTGAGGACGACTACCCCAGTTGATTGCTCGCCCGAAATCGGGCGGTGCATCACTGGGTCAGTCGACACTTACTCGGCTTGGCGCGATAATTCGAGTATTGCGCCTGCAACTCGCGCGAAATTATACCGATAATAGAAAACGGCTTAGAACCTAGATAACGCAGTGTGCGCATGCGCATCACTACTTATATTTTCCGCCGAAAAAACATGGCGAATCGCTTGGTATGAAACCGACGAGACGTCGCCATCTTTAAAACAACTCCCTCTTTTGAAGAGACGAGTTCATTGTAGCAAACATTTGTTATCGATTCCACGTAATAATACATTGTGTAGCTTATATTACATGATTTTTTTATTTTTTCAAACCATAGATAAACTATACATCATTGGAAATGGTCTTTTTCAAGACAACATTCAATGTGTTTGAAGGAGCAAATTAAAATTGAGAGAAATATTAGTGAAAGATATGGCCTCTTTAAAGGGCGCACTAATACCAGAACTTTTCTCCCGGTATATATGTGAAAGAGCGTCGTATTTTGGTACTTTTGTTTGAAAAGGAAAAACAAACCATAAAAATAAATATAGAGAAGGCCAAAGAACGAGCAGGATGATATGACAAAAAATGAAGAAGAAGAATAAAGGAGGAGGAGGAGAAAAGAAGGGACAAAGGAAGGATAAAACATGTTACTTGGAACAATTCTAATAATACTATACAAGACCTACACCTAACCATTGAGATTCTTCTTTTTCTTTCTCAGTGAGAGAAGAAAAAAGGCAGGAAGAGGAGAGAAGGACAAGAAGGAGACAGAGGAGGAGAAGAAGAACGAAGATGAAGACAGACAATACAAGAAAAGGAAGAAGAAAATAAGAAGAGTAGAAGCAATGAAGAAAGGTGGAATTTTCTTCTCGAATTCCTTCTTTCATCTTCTTTAATTCTTCATCTCCTTCTCCTCCTTTTCTTTTTCCTTTTCTTTTTAATCTTCCTTCTTGTATTATTATTGGTAGTGATGTGCATCTTGCTGTGGTTATGCATATTGTTCATCAATTAAACAGACTTGAAGACAATGATTCTCAAGTATTTTGATTATTATTGTTGTTATTATTCTTTCTCTTTTTATCCCGTTGCGTTCTGTTTCTCTTCTTCGCGATTATCTTCTCTAAGAGACTCTTATCTTTTTCTTTTCATTTTTTATGTAATTGCCTGTCATTCTATTACAATATTAAAAGAAAGAATTACATAAAAAATTACTACTAAAAAAAGGCTAATGACATTAGATTATGTATATTTTTAATTTTCATTCTTATTCATTACTTTTTCATTCTCTTTCTTATACAGTCATCTAGTCATTTAATTACTGTACAGCTTATTTCATTTCTTCTTTCATCACCACATTCTTTCTCTAAGTACTCCAAAATCTCCATGTTCTTTTTCACATGTTTGATTTTGTTGTGGTCTTTTTTAATTTATGGTAATCATTAGAAAGATTATCAAATAGACTGACAAGCAGGACTTAATCAGTGCCCTTTCGAGAATTCAAGACAAGTACTTATTTTGGACATATTTCAATTGGACAATCACAATGGCTCTCACAGTACACTGCATCAGTACATGTCATCTATACTCTTCCAGTCTCACATTTTTTTTTCCTGTTTGGGAGATATGAAACTTGAATAGACTATTCATAATTTCATTGCTATAACTAATTACGTGTTCATGCAAACCGAGTTCAACCAGCTTCTATCTCCAATTCTCCATAGTTCAACATACATGTATGTTTCACGTACACTGTACACGCCCACTGCACCAAAATCACACTCAAGGCGCGCTGACATGGACTTGCTTTTGCTCCTTGCGCGAGAATGCGCAATGGATTTACACATGAATGTTATATTTTTCAGGCACAAAAAAGTTCAAAGAGTCCATTTATGAGTGAAATTTGAATGTTCCCTGAGAAATTTTCAGGTTAAACGGCTTTGAAATAAGAAAACAGGAACATCGTTTTCCGTAATGGTAAAAAAAACAGCTAAATTTTCAACTTAAAATTTGCCGATTTTTCATCAAAATATCACCGACAGAACGAGTA
>JZLH01S0251348.1:9464-22245 GCA_001188425.1 Eucidaris tribuloides
ATCATCACTGCTGACAAAGTACTAACACAGAAATCAGTATGTGGGACTATGTCCATTGATGACATACACACTTTAGCATTGGAAGGCAAAACCAATGGAAAATTTCACCTGTTCAAACTGCCAATCCCTCAACTTTTTATTGCGTATGAAGTGAATTAGTCCCACATTATAATGCAAATGTAATATACTTTCACCTGGAAACCAAAGAAATGTGGAATTTTGATGAAAATTTTTCCATCATCAACCAGTACTGTGTATTTTCTTTAAGGAGGGGCTCATACAAAACATCGGAAGCTATATCGACATCCCTCTGCGTAACTAAATCTGATGAACAATATAGACAAGATCTACGATTATATGATAGATTGTACGATGTGAATTATTTATGTTATATTACTTTGGCTCCTAAATCCCAGTATTGCCGTAGGATTGCTGCAAATTTAGCCATTTTAACTGGCCTTTCATTTGGCCACTTTCTCTATTAGTATTTTTAATGACTGATGTGCGATTTACAGTTTTGTTTTGGAAAAACCCGCAATCTCGTCAAAAATAAAAGGATGACCATAACATAATGTAGTGTTGAGACTGACACATGATGATTTCTTTTACTGATATAAGAAAAGTTAAAATATATGAGTACCCATTACTATGTCCATTTTTTACCCCGTAGACTGCTGTGGTACAATTTTTGAGTACACTAGATGTACAAGTCATGTGTGATGCTCAACCATTCATATTTTACCAGGGGCAACATACCTTTTAAAACTTTTGTCTTCTAGGATGTTTAGCATGTTTATTCGTCAATTCAAGCACTATTACGTAACTCAGATATCACAATTTGACCAATTCATTAAATTGAAGCTCCACACTATTCTTTAAGGCTACAATGCAGCTTTCCTACAGGAGCTCTGAGAATTTATTTTACCAAGGAGCCTGACCACTACCCTGCATGCCATTTCAGAAAATAATATACAAGTTGACATAATCACATAGAAGAAGGGTTTATAATATTTTCAAAGAAATCAACATACTAATACTTATCGTAATCTGTGAATGTTATTAACAAGTTCAAAAGTTTTGGAGCACATCTTCTCAAATTATAATTTGCATTCTACGAAATAACGAAAGAGTCTTCTATCATTTAATATTGATAGATCAGATATATGAATTTCTGTATTTAAAACTGAAAACATGCGACACGAGCATGACGAGAGTTGAAATTGAACGCATACAGGTAACATGCGACACAAGCTTATACAATAATAAAAGGAAAAGATCCAGTGTTTAATTGCGAAGTAAGTTACCATGATAGTCTACATATATTATTATAATAACAACAATTACCTAACTTCAATTTATAAATCTATTACCAACAATAGGATAAAACTCCTCACAACTATAATGTCGTTATGATAAAAACACGTAATGGAATAATTATATACATTGTACTTACGAGCTTATGTAACCAATTACATAAATATAACAAGTTATTGTGAAAATATAAATATGAATTCGCACGTAATTTACGATAATGTAACAAGTCAAGCTGAGCCGAGTAAATAAATAGGCTGTGATGAAAAAATCCATGTGTAATAAATTATAATATTTACAAAAAAAAATGCTCCAGATTTGTCCCCCAAGCTGACCGTGTCTCTGCAGTCTTTCAAACGTCAGCTGAAGGTCGAGTCTCCTTCCGGGTCAGGTGAATCCCCTCCTAAATACTTCCGGGTCGTCACAGTGCAGCGTCGCACAGATGTGTTTTCTGTCTTCGTATCGTTATTGGGGGGAAAGGTACTTGTTAAAACCAACAAAACTGCAGTCTACGGCGACTTCCAACTACCCCAAGCGAATGTCTCATTTTCACGTATTAATAAGGAACTTTCGAGGTCAGGATGCTGTAGAGTTTACAACATCGACGGTGAAAGTCATGAAATACAATCACACGTCCTGTTGAGTATTTGAGCTCTTTTCATATCTAAAGTAGACGGTGAAATTTATTTTTTAAAAAATCAAGGCAAATGAAATCACTAACGATAATATTATTGATTAACACAGAATAGCAAGTTAAATCAGTCAGTGAACGGGCAATTTATTTTTGTTTTTGTTTTTCGTGCTGGTCGTTTTGTTTAGCAAATTGATGTCACTCTGTAGTGTTCTGTTATGCTTTCTTAGGAAGATAGTTCTGAAATGTGATACGAAGTAGGACGTTTCATCTATACGCATGCGCGGATATGTAACAATTCACTTCGATGTAGGACGATTTTGAGTTAGTTCGGTGTTGAAATCTGGTGTTGGTATTTTAACAACACTAACGCCAGCCAGAGCAGCGAAATCAGGCCCGGTGTTGACGTTGACTGCGGAAATTATAATGTATTTCATGCAGTCAGTCTTAAAGCTGGTGTTGAAAATCTGCTAAGCCGAGAAATAGAATTGAGGTTGCAGACTACATGTAAGCTTCATTTCTTATACCAGACCCTAGGAATTCGCGATTTTGAGTTGGTATTGGTGTTGGTGATGTCACTGGCAGAACATACGTGTGTTGGGATATGGGAAAGGCTCAACGTACGACATGGAACGTTAGAAATTTCTTTCACTGTATGAAAACTTCGTGAAAAATAAAGAAATGTCACTTGTCTGTCAGAATTCAGCAGGCCATGATGATTTTTGGTGACATGTTAATAAGATTTGCCCATCTTTTTGGTCGTCGACGTTCGGCCAGCACCAGAGATTGCAAGCACATGATGTTGTGTTGTGTGATGGATAGGACAATTTAGATTGAACTTGGTTTAGTGGCCAATATTGTTCTCTCAACACCAACACTAACACCGAACTTGAAATCACCGATTGTGTACCATCCTTAACTCGAAGGCTCCTTATTGCGTGTCTATATACACCGCTATTCCACAGCAGACTATACTATACAGTGTGTCCCAGAAAAAATGGTCCAATCAGGTGAAAATTATTTAAGGTAAATTATAATTAAATTATGCTATATTTTGTGGTTCTTGATGTTAAAAGGCTGTAAACTCTAACTCCTTAGGAGTAAAGTAAGGCCGCTGCTGTGCGGCCATCCCGCTATTGAACATTCACACTGTTTTTATGTTGCACCGCAAATGTACATCTCCTTTATTAATGTCAGTTTTACTCTTTCTTATTGAAATAATAGAACAAGAACAACCTCAAAGTGTTTGAAATATGTTTGTAATGATCACTGAACAATTTTATGTTAATTTCCATGCCATTTAATGGTTTCTTTGTCAAAAGATAGCTTAAACAACGTGCAAGATCTGCATACATATAGTAAATGTGTATAGTGGGACAAAAGCGATTTGCCGTCATTGCAGATATATATAATTCAATATATCTCAGAATTGACGGAATTAAATGAAATGGAATAAATTGCACTGAAAAGTGTGTTCTTTTAGCTTTATGACGATACCAAACTTGACTCAGTTATATGTGATTTTCTTATCTTAAAAAAAATAATTTCCGATTGGACCATTTTTTCTGGGACACACTGTATATACTTCGGTGGTTGATGATCTATTGGTATGACTAGATATAGATGACGTGTAACATAATGACGCCATGTAAATCAAAATATGAACTACTTGCTATAAGCATAATTATCTAATCTAAACACACTAATATAGAAGGGATGTTATTACCACACAGACCAATGACATAAATAAAAGTACATGTATCGCAGGAAATGGATATAAATCAAATTCATGTCTCGGCGTGTGACAAACGTTTACCACGTAACACCGGTCAGTTCACCTGAAAACAAATACAATAAAATGGCGCCAATGTTCAATATTCTACCGTATACCCGAGTACCGTATACTTCCCTCGTTCACTACGGTATAAGCATGGCCTATCAGCAGACGACATGTATTACTGCACACTACAAACTCAAACCAAATATGCCCGGAAAGTGGACAGATAGTTACCATTGCGGGAACCAGATTTTTTTGCACTCTGGACATAAGTCTCATTCTCTGTAAATGAAATCAAGTTATTAAATGTATATCATTCCTGTAAACGTTTGGTTGAGAAATACTACGTCCTTCACGTTTGACGTCATACAAAGATGGTGACGAAGCATAGTCTATCACTGTGTAGTCGCCACGTTTACATGTACGTCCACTATTCGTGCTACTTTCCTCGTTAACAGCATGTAGTTTCGCGACAGAATCCGCTCATCTTCGTTGCCAGGTGTAGGCCTTTCTCAAAGTTTCTAGACTGTAGATGCAAATCTCATCAATTTCCTCTTTATGTATACACCTTTTACATCACACATCATGAGAAATGTAGTTTAAAAAATACAGCAGAAATTTTGCATGACAACAAAAAAGAAATCAGTTGAATAATTAATCAACTTTATCACAGATTATTAATCGGTACAGCGATTTTTTTTATTGCTACGTACATGTATATGTATTGAATATTCGCAATGTTAGAAAAATCTATTTCATGCCTGTTTTAGAGGAAATAGAATTGAAAAATCAAAAAAAGTGTACATGTTTGACAGCCATGAATTAATAACGACTAACAATCTGTATTAAGCAAATCTTTCTCTGTCATATTTCAGGGCAAATACATTTCCAGAATAACGCATTTCCGGGCACCAAATTTAGCTGTAATTTTTGTTTTACTGCAAAAGCAAGCTTTTCTATAATCTATACAGCAAACAAAGGCCAGTGTTTTTGCTGATACAAAGAAAAGGCTTCGATGAATGTTTGATGTACCTTAGCATAAGAACAGAGTTTATTTCGATAGTGGGATGTTTGGGATGCTTTGTAACAAAAGCAAGCTGTAATTGAACAAGATGATTACTATGAAACGACAGGTCAGCAGGGTATTTCAAGATGAGAACACAATTACAACGACCGTAGTTAAATTCATGTAAAATTAGATGCTGGCCATATTTAATGGTATATTTCCCTCATTTATCAAGAAGGACCTTGTCCGTGCAACCTCAAAGAAAAATCGAAATGTAATAACCCCATGACCGCTTACCTTGAATATATTAAAGCCCATAGACTAAAAGTGCAAAGCCAGGACGGAAAACATTGTGGTTAAATAAACGAAATAGAGTTGCGTTAAAGTCTGAGATCTATTATGACCTAACATAAATTCCACGATCTCCATTTTGTTAAGCAACGTAATTTTGCTGGTCACATGTTGATATTGACGTGTAGTTGATAGAAATATAAAATTATATAGCAATTTTGCAATAATTACAATTTTGTAATTCCACACTGGACATGATTCCTTATCTCGTTACTTTGTTCTTTTTTAAAAGACTGGATTGAATAAAATTACAATTGAATTGAAAATTGAAAAACTACTTATATCAAAACTTTATTATTAACAAAGTATAATTTATCATTAAATTTCATTTTATCACATGGTAAGAGACAAATTTAGCCCGTTTATTTTTCTGTTTAACTATTCCTACAACTGTGAGGAATTGGTGAGGCATTTTTGCGTTACATAGTTGTTTTACTTCACCATCAGTAGAAAGGATTGAAACACTGAAAGTGGAAATTTTTCTGATCGCAATGAAGAAACATGATTGCAATAAAGAATGCATCTCTTATCTGCTGTTTGCAGGTGACATGCTTCAGTGTGATTCAGATCAATGGATTTCAGCAAAATCTATCTAAATGTGCACAGACAAGGAAACTATAGAAATCCGTTACCTGGCTCACTGGGAGTCCGCCATAATTGAAAGGTATCTGTTTAATACGTGGGTTAATATGCGGGAGTGGAAGAACTGAGGTGTTATTTAAATTTAAAAAAAATGGTGTCACGATTGTTGATCTTGATGTGAAAGTAGAAAAAAGACATGTTTAGTGTTTGTGGTTTCTACAGGGACGTTGCGATATTACAAGCATTATACATTATGCATTGTTATTGGTTTATCTACAAGCCCTTCAATTATTTTGGGGTTAGTCGTATTGCTGCTGGGATAAGAACAAAGTATGGTTACTCCATTTGAACGCCAAAATGCAAAGAAAAAAACCCTGAAATTGAATTACAGTATTATACATAATTTACTGTATTTACTACTTGTTATCTTTTGCTGTTGTTATTATTGTTGTTGAATCATACGGTTAGAGTAACATTAAATACGATTGTAAACATTTTCAAAGATGAACAACTCTGCCAGGTACTATACTGTCTTCGTAATGATTTACATTGCCGCCAGAACTGTGAGTCAGCAAGACAACATATTACAAAAGGAATTTGAGAAGAAATATACGAAAATACAAACGTGCGTTAGCTGTATAACATTCCTAAAATTGTACTGACAATTGTTTTGGACTGATTTCCTTTTTAGTACAAATATTGTATAATGACCCAGCAGTGCGTCAATATCAAAATTATGCAAAAAGATCTTGATAGGACAGTATATGTGTCAAGCCGTTACAAACCTGTCCTACACCATAAATATGTTCTGGTTACCAGCAATTTGGATCAACGATTTAGAGAGGTTACAACACGTTTGTTTAGCAAGATTGTGTGCCTACAGTATTAAATCCGGTATTACTCTTACAGGAAAAACAAAGATGTTATAGAAATCAGAAGTGATGACGTCAAGCTGGTTCGGAAATATGTGGGCACAATAGCCAAACCATAACTCTGCAACCGCAGCTCTCCTATTGGTGGTAGCAACCAGTTGCGACGCCCTACACCTGGTTCCACCATTGTCCACACACAATATTTCTGAACCAGTGTGACGTCACACTTCGGTACTTCCTTACCTTCCCGGATACAGCCTCCAGGTTGATTCCTAGCGGGTTTTCATCCTCTTCGTAATCGCTGTCCATGGGATCCTCGTCCAGGAGTTCTCGCACGATGTACTGCAGGATTTCACAATGACCCCGGGCCGCCGCGCAGTGCACGATGGTGAGGCCGTGCTGGTGTAACGGGAATAGAAAATATTTATAAGGTAAGAACTGTACTGTCATTTTTTAATCGTGTTTTTTTTCTGTTCTTTAATCGTCTCTTACGTTAATGATATCAGGTGTAATCTTACAAGGTGAAAACTATAATCAGTGGTAGAAGCACCAACGAAGTTGTTGTTGTTGTAGGCCTAGCAGTAGTGGCAATAGCAGTAGTAGTAGTTGTGGTGGTGCAGTGGTGGCGGTGGTGGTTGTGGTGATAGTTGGTGATAGTAATAGTAGTAGTAGCAGCAGCAGCAGTAATAGTAGTAGTAGTAGTAGTAGTAGTAGTAGTAGTAGTAGTAGTAGTAATAGTAATAGTAGTAGTAGTAGTAGTAGTAGTAGTAGTAGTAGTAGTAGTAGTAGTAGTAGTAGTAGTAGTAATAGTAGCAGTGGTGGTGGTTTTGGTGATAGATGGTGAGACTAATAGCAGGTGTAGAAGTAGTTATTGTAGTAGTAGCAGTAGTGGTAGTGGTAGTTGCAGAAGTAGTAGAAGTCGTAGAGTAGTAGTAGTAGTAGTAGTAGTAGTGGTAGTAGTAGTGTAGAAGTAGTAGAAGTAGAAGTAGTTACAATAGTAGTAGTAGTAGTAGTAGTAGTAGTAGTAGTAGAAGTAGAAGGAGTAATAGAACTTAGTTATATTTGTTGTTGTAATTGTTGTTGTTGTTGTTGTTGTTGTCGTCGTCGTCGTCGTCGTCGTCGTCGTAGAAGTAAAATAGCACACTTACTTTATTCTCTGTCAACGTGTTGGCTCCCCCTTGTACCAGTGCCTTCATCGAAGATTCCTTTCCAAACCAGGCTGCCCAAAGTAGTGCATTCATGCCAAACTGAGTATCAAAGAGCACAATAAAACCACTTATCGCAGCAATGGTAACGTAGTGTTGCATATTATTTTTAAGACTATAAGGAATCATAAGAAATACCACGGAAGCAATATCTGTGTGTATCTTGTGTGTATATTTAACAGCACCAGGCACCAATTTTTTAAAAAGTGTAATTATTTTGTGGATCACACACAACTGAGAAAGTTAAGTGCGCGGTCATACACACTTAGAAGTAAAATTGGATAATAAAGTACAAACCTTTCCAAATGGCAACTCTTTTAAGGGTAAATTGCAAGACATAAATTTAAAGTTGCAGAGTTTGAATCTTTACTGCCCAACTTTGAACCTTAAAGGGACAGTTTGCGTTTCTAAACAGTAGTTGATCCATTGTTCTCTATGAAGGCGTTGTTCGATCAAATCTTGTGAAAATTTCTAGTTAGGGTTTACCTTATCAGCCGCCTCGATCTTAGCATCAGCGTCGATTAATGATAAGATGATTTCATCGTGACCTTGACCCGATGCTAGATGTAATGCTGTTCGGTCTCCTCTGTAATGATAACAATAATGGTATAATCTTTGAACATTTTCAAATCTAAGTAAAGGAACATTTGTCTGCATAATCTACAATCAGCTGAAACATTAAAGAACACGTTAATGGTCATGTGTCGTATGGGGGGCCCCTTTGCGTTACAGGCACCAAAATTAGAATTTGTCACTTCTTGCACTTGAAACAATATAACTCAAAAAGTATTTATCAGAAACCAACAAAAGTATACATTTTCTGAAAGCTTATACTTCAGAGAATCTCAATCAGCCAAGGTCAAGTTGCTATACCAGGGTGTGCAAAAAAAAATAAAGGGTAATATCACAAAAAATGTACAGTTTTGTGATACTGATGACAACTCATTGCACTTGTCAGTATTAAGTCAAGGTTCAAAATTGATGTCATGGTGTGAAAGAGCACACTTTCAGCTTAAGAAAATGTATAGTTTTACTACTTTTGGAATTTCAGATGTAGTGATCAGGGTATGGCAAAATATGTTTAAAATTGTGTTGCGATTTGTTACAATAACATTAATTACACTAATTAAACAAACAGTTTACTAAATCTAATTAACAAATTTTAGAGTTGATTAGTAGAATATTGTTTAATTAAATGGATCAGTAGAGATTTAAAATTTCAACCAAAATGTAGCCCTGAAGTGAACATACATGTTGTGCCTTACATGCAGTACTTTCATGCTTCATAATGTGTACAAGTCAATGGCAAGCATAAGCTACACCAGTCATTAATTAAGTAAATAATGACCTTGAAGACAATTAATTTCACTTTTATTTTGAGATTGTTTAGTACAACATGTGCAAATTAGTCAGAAGCATATTATAACTCCGAGACAGCTAATGTGCTTCAAAAGCAGGAAAAACAAAAGAGTACAGGTGAATTTGCAATTCCCCATAGAGTTTGTACATACTCCTCCCCCGCTTATCCTCCTCCGCTTATCCACCAGATTTACCCTCGTTAACATTTTTGCATTTTTCACTAATTAAACAAAGTGTAATGCCTGATTGCTTATCAGATTCAAAAGCAGAGTAAATTTGCTACAGAATGAGCCCAAATTCATCATAACTGGATGAAGGATAGCTATGATGCATCAAGTTTAATAAGAAGAGGGCTGAAAAATGTAACACACCAGGTATTTGGGGGTCGCCACCATACAACACATGACCTAATACGTTGTTATTTCAGCACTGTGTAAAACATACATTTTCATGCTAATTGTACGATTGAAAATAAGCAGTTATACATAATTAGAAATCTATATAATGTAAAATGTGCGTGAACGGGGCGGCGAGGTCACCAGGCCTCATCCAGTTGGAGCTGGAGTTTTGATGGATACACAATCAAAAATTCAAATGATTTATAATGATTTTGAATGTGCGTAGGAATATTTTACAAAAATTGCACAATATGTATGTATTATTATTATTATTTTATGTAATTACCGTAGTGTATGGAGCAAGCACATCAGGAGTTCTTGCAGCGCATTCGAATATATTCAAAATATTTTTTTGTGGCTGCATAAATTTCATATTATTATCTTAATACACTCTAAAAATAAAATGCTAAATCACCATTAAAATGACAGAGGGTGACACTTTTCTAATGTTGCATTTAACCTTTTAGTCAGCTGTATAAATGATGTATCCAGCTAGATAAATGGTTGGATATAACGTCTAGAACAATTGTCACTCCTGCCCTTTTAAATGTTGAAATATAACATTCCCGGTTTGACAGTGTACATCTGCGCATAACTAAATTTATAAACATACTGAAATCGAAACATTAAACCAAAGCATTAACACAGAGCAAGGTAATTAAATCAAGGGGAAAGAGTCAAGAAAATGTAGTCTTCATGTGTGGGATTTGAGTTTTCATTTAAAAAATTGAAGAAGAGGAATGGCGAAGTTCATTTGGTTAGCTTTTTCAAAGACGGAGTTTCGCAAACATTAAGGATCTGTGACCCATGAGCTCCTATACAGCGTCGCCGCTAATCATATGTGACTTGATGCAGATCTGAGTCCAGATTGTAATATGATATAAAATACAGCCATTAAATATACACCTAAGAATGTCATTTGAAGGAGGTATGTCAGAAATTCTGGATTGTTTTCAGCAGCAGTAAGTGTGAGCGTCCTTAGGTCTACACATGGTTCAATTTTGGTAAACAAGATTTCTATCTCAGAAGATAGCGGTCTGGGGAAAAAAATCTAAAATTCTGAATTGATGCAGGATAGAACACTTTGTGTAATCCATGTTCCTTTTACATATTCCACCCATCTACAAACGACTGCTGATGATGAATATAAACTGCATGATCAGCAGAAGATGTAAAAGTACTGGTAGCAGAAGCTGCAGTAATACCAGCAACAGTTCCAACAGAATTGTTGTTGTTGCAGCATCAGTACTAGAAGCAGTCATTTGACATTTTCAATTGATTTGTACTAATTAAATGAAAGAATGCCAATGATATTATATGGCATTCCGCAAAAAGGAGATGACATATTTCGATTATTACTGTTAACCGTTGAAGACGGGTTGATTTTGCTTTAACACGCATTTCCCATATCTCACGACGAGATATCTCGTGTCTTTTCGTCCGACGGGTTAAAGCTCAGGTCGGGGCTCAGGTATAGTTTTGGTAAATGGTCGAAAATGAAATTGTTTGGTGTAATGTTTTTGAGATAGATCTGCATGATCTACGGTACCAATGCCCTGAAAATTGCCCGCTCAGAAACTCTTCCATTTTTTTTTAGAAACTACTCAATATGTTAAATGTCGGGGGTGGGGCGACATTCCATAAGTAA
This sequence comes from Eucidaris tribuloides, assembly GCA_001188425.1. Classification (NCBI taxonomy): domain Eukaryota; kingdom Metazoa; phylum Echinodermata; class Echinoidea; order Cidaroida; family Cidaridae; genus Eucidaris; species Eucidaris tribuloides. The sequence continues at coordinate 20,605 of JZLH01S0251348.1, forward strand.
TGCACATACCGCTACACGCTCTCCGATAATTTGAAAATCACAATTTGTCACTAGAAACAATCTTCAATAGGTTGATTTTTTGTGGTGTCTGGGTGCCAAAAGAATACTTTGTGAAATGTTGACGAAAAAAGTTGTGTGATCGACCTAAACTATACTGTGCTTTAGTCAATCGCATTGTCAGGATCGTATAGACCACAATTTTGTGAATGTGTATTTCTTTTCTTTCTTACCTCATCCATACAGTTGACGTTAATCCTCTGAGCTATCAGCCTGTCCACCAACGCCAAGTTACCCGTCCGGCGGCCTCGTGAAACTCCTTCTCAATTGGCAACACTGAAGTGAAAATAGTGTTTAGGTTGAAATTATGGTAAAGGTCGAAACTAGAATATACTAACGTGAAGGAAATTTGTTTATTACGATGATGATGATGATGATGATTATTATTATTATTATTATTATTATTATTATTATTATTATTATTATATTATTATTATTATTATTATTATTATTATATTATTATTATTATTATTATTATTATTTTATTATTATTATCATCATCATCATCATCATCATCATCATCATCAATCATCATCTCTCATCATCATCATCATCAATTATTTCATTTTCACGATTTGTCTTCTTTACAACTATAGAGCCGGGACCAATCCATGGACCTAAGGCACTATATTGATGTCATCATTTTAAAAGGGTCACATATAGATTGAGCGACAGGAGTCTGTCAGTAATGTTGAAAGAATTACACTAGCCCTAACAGAACTCTCCTGCTTGATCTCATTGCCCTGTTATTATTATTATTATTATTAATTATTATTATTATTATTATTATTATATATTATTATTATTATTTATTATTATTATTATTATTATTATATTATTATTATTATTATTATATTATTATTATATTATTTATTATTATTATTATTATTATTATTATTATTATTATTATTATAATTGTTGGTGAACGGAGCAGCAAGGGCTACCAGGCCTTACTCAAGTGGAGCTGGGAGTGGTGATGGTGGTGCTCAGCTTAATTTGGTTTTAATTTGTTATTGTTTAATGAACTTTGTATACAGCGCCTTGAGCACTCTTTGAGTGATATGTGTGCAATATAAATACCCAATATAGTAGTAGTAGTAGTAGTAGTAGTAGTAGTAGTTAGTAGTAGTAGTAGTAGTAGTAGATCATTATCATTATTATTAACATCATTATTATTATTTTATTATCCCTTATTATACATTTGTTATATTATTGTTGGTGCTCTTGTTTATTTTTGCTATGTCAAATTTAATTCATAGCGTATAATAGTCATTTCATTCTGTTTCGTTGGATAACGCACGCTTTCTTGTTCCAAATTTAATCGTCAGTACCAAGAGTTTGAAATAACGTCAAATATATATAAAGGTGTCGTTATAGTTTTTGTGTGAATATAAATTCCTCTCTAATCTATCCTTTACTTGTACAAGACCCGTTTCATGTACGACATGCACGCGATACTTTTGAAGCTTCGTCAACAAAGATATCGGTCTACAGTTATCTCAGAGGATCGATGGACCAGTACACTTCACAAAGAAGGGTTACTTTAGTCAATTTGCCTCAGTGGAATGTACGACTTTCTTGTAC
>JZLH01S0251359.1:3298-13728 GCA_001188425.1 Eucidaris tribuloides
TTCTTCTTCTTCTTCTTCTTGCTGCTGCTGTTGTTATTATTGTTGTTGTCGTTTTTTTATTTTTATCACCATCATTACCACCGTTTATCTTCATTACTGTCATTTCAATTCAAATCAATTCATCTTAATAAGTAATTTACTGTAACTATGTTTACCAGGGAAGATTAACTCGAGACTATAATACTTACAGTTTCGATTAACTTATGCAAATTGATCGTTCTTACAGATTAATAATCTTGATTTATTAGAACTAGGATATCGGGTCTACGTCTGAATATTTCTTTTTTCTTTATTTTGCCGATTGGGAGAGGTGACAATTCAGAACGCAATCAGTTTTTTTTTTCACAGATTACAATGAGAATTAACCTTGACAGCTTGTGAAAGGAACTGACCATTGGTCAGGTAATTCGTTTGGATTATTATTACATTTATTACTTTCTTTACAATTTGGTTAAATTTAAATGGATTGAAATATTTGATGTTATTCAATTTTCCTATTTGTTAAATCTCTCTTTTTATAAAATCACTTGATAAAAGGTCTTTCCCAAAAATTATCTCAAATTCAAAACGAGCATTTTTATCATCTTAAAAAAAGTGAAACTCTCTCATGAGCAAGTTTTTACCAATGGCAAATTGATATTTTTCACCTGCCTCTCTTCTCTCTTCCTTCCATTATCCCTCTATTTTCCTTTACTTTTTATTTTTCTCAAGCCTTCCGCGGAGTCTGCTATCTCTCTACTGGTATTTGTACGGATTGGGAAGACCCAACCTTAGATACTACGCTCCGTTTTCCGCCTTCGATTTGATATTTTTCCTCCTGTTCGGTTTCTACCTCGCCCTTGGAGTCATTGTTATGTTGAATCTCCTCATTGCTTTGCTGTCGTCACGTCTGACTGCAGTGATGGTAAGAAAATCAATCAAGTTTTTTGGTATTTCTGCCCGTCCGTCTGTCTGTCTATCTGTCGGTTCGCCTGTTAGTTCCTCTACTTTGTTACTTCGCACATTTTATAATTTCTCACTGTGTGCTAACAAACAATATTTGAAACCCATTGATTGAATTTTATTGATTTATTTACTGCAAAAAAAGAGGAAAATGGTTTTGACTCTTTGGCGCGCCTTGCATTATCAGGAGGACTTTATCACACGGTCACTCCCTTCGTTATTATTTAATTGATGTTTGATTCTCGTAAAAATACAGAGTATAGTTTCAAAATTGTACTGATTGATCAAAAATTAGGGATAGCGTCTTGAAGTAGAATAAATCAGTAATACAACGGGCACGATCAACAAACATATATTTTTTTTTAATTTATGGAATTCAGGTTGTGGCCATTGTAAATAAAATAACGTAATTTTAAATTTAAATATGATAGAGGAATTAAAGAGAATAACAGTAGCTGGTTGATTACTTGCAGACACAACATTTTGTACATGCACTGCTTTCAACCTTTCTGTGAACAGATGGTATTCTAAAAGTCATACAGTACAGAGTAAGAGTAGTGCAAAAAACAGAACAACTTCGTTTGGACATATCTGTGTACACAAGTCCCCATACTGACAAAAAGTACTAACAACAAGAAATCAATACGTGGGACTGAAGGCAATTGTTGCCATAACACACTGCAGCAACAGAGCTTACTCCGACGGGTCTCAATCTGGCCAATTCCTCAGCTTTTATGCATATGAAGTGAATTAGTCCCACATTAACTAATGCAAGATGTAATTTACTCTCACCTGGAAACCAATGAATGTGAAATTTTGATGAAAGATTTTCCGCATCAACGCGGTACGTGTGTTCTCTTTAAACTTGAATTTGAAGTTGTTCGTTCAAAATCAATTTGCAGAATTGGGTTACGAACGTTAGAACAGAGTTAATTACAAGCGCACACTTAACTAAAGCCAAAATATTTGGCGTTAACAACAATATAAACTTTGTAGAATTACATAAACAATATGCAACAAATAGAATGGGTAGAGATGCTGTATAAATTAACGTACAAAATGCGTAAAGATTAAAACACAAGAAATGAATTAAGAGAACCAAAAGACTTACCATCCCCCCCGACCCCCCCCCCCCCCTTTCGACCTTGACCCATTGCGCTACAGTATGAACATGAACGGGCCTGTAGTGAATAGAATGAGTGACAAATGTTTTAGAAACAGCGTAGGTGGACACAGATGGGCAAAGCATTTCCTGTGACTAACTATAAACTGTACGTACCCTTAACTAGCCAATTTAAATCTCGAAGGACAAATCCGACAGCCGGAGTGAAGTTTGATCGCGCTCAGAGTGGCTTCCGATTTATAAATCGCGATATCTGTCTTTCCGCCGCCATTCAACATAGCTGCCTCTACAGGGCAAACTTCGGAGATGTTGAAGAGGTGGCTACAAACGCGCCGGGGACGACTCACAATCTGAAGAGGTGACACTAAAAATTGAAAGCGGCTCCTCTTTCTTCTTCTTCTTCTTCTTCTTCTTCTTCTTCTTGCTTTCTCTTCTTCTTCTTCTTCTTCTTCTTCTTCTACCTTTTCTCCTCCTCCGTTTTCTCCTCCTTCTCCTACCCTTACGTCTCCATATCCTCCTCATATTTTTTTTCTTTTCCTTCTACTGCTTCGTCTTCTTATATTTCTTCTTCTTCTTCTTCTTAAAAAAAAAAAAATAGTTAACAGACTTGCTCCCTCTCAACAAAGAAGTCATCAGGTTCACCTATCTAAAAGTAATGAATCTAACAAGAGGCTGTGACTTTATATTTAAGAATTCACTCAAATGTATCCCCTTTTTTTCTAAGTTCACTCCTTAGACTAACAATTTGTGAAAGTGTTAAATTATTATTATTATTTTTTTTTGGAATTAGAATCAGTAGCAGTAAATGTGATGACATTGATAAAAATATCTGATACAAATTTTGTCCTATATTTAATTTTCAAGGATAATGGATGCTCGAACGACGGAGCTGCAAAGGTTCGTAATATACAGCGTGGCCCAAACAGAATGCTACAGATGTGATCGTAAATTTCTTCAACATCATTCACAAAATGTCATTGGTGATTAGTTCATGGGTTAGAACATTCTTTTTCCAACAAAATGATACCATGATCATTAATTTTGATTGAGGTGTTTGGATCTGAGGGCTATTTTCCGAGGCAATGTCGTTTCCCAAATTTACTAGTTTTTACACCCCAGTGATCATCAGAATACCGAATATTCTCGCGTCTCAGCATGCCATACCAGACAAACCGCGATGACAATGGAGATGTAGCGCGCATCGTCTTCCCTTATGAAAGCAAGGGCATTCCAGCACTTTGTCATCGCGGTTTGTCCGGTATGGCAAATGAGACGCCAGAATATTTCGGCGTTCCAATGACCGCCGCTGTTGAAAAATTCGCTAATTTGGGAAACGACATTGCCTCGGAATAATGGCCGCAGGACCCAAACGCATAACTCAAAATCAATGATCATGGTATCATATTGTTGGAAAAAGAATGTTCTAATCACTGAACTAATCATCAATGACATTTTGTGAATGATTTTGAAGAAATTAACGATCGCATCTGTAGCATTCGGCTTTTTGGGCCATGCTGTATAATTTCACTGTAGATCACGGTTACCGTTCTTACAGTAATTTCTCTTAGACATCAAAAGCAATAATTTTGCGGATACAATTGCACATTAACCCTACCACATGGTACTGTAACGGAACTATGGCTGAATTACCATCCGGACATATATAGGCCGAATAATAGGTGATATTGAATTGGTTATTGGTTTGAACCAGGGGCGTCGATCCATGTTTCGGATTGGGGGGGGGAGAGTGACAAAAATGTCAAAAATTTTCTGCGCGCTTTGCGCGAGGATTTTGCGCGCACAGCGCGCCGAAAAATTGACAATTTTGTACGTTTAATAGTATTTTCATAGTAAATTTTGTGGTTTTATTGTTCTTTCAATTTTTTTTTTTACTTATCCTCTCATTGCATATTAGGAATTTTTCAAGTTGTCAAAATAATCGGGGGAGGGGAGGGCAAATCGATATGTTTGCCCCTCCTCCCAATATTTTTATTGGGGTGGCGACTGCCCCCTTGCCACCCCAGGATCGACGCCCCTGGTTTGAACATGTCCAAAGGGGAGGGGGGAATTAGAGCTGGAAAAGGGAGGAGAGGTGGACCAAAAAGGAGGTTTATGGACGTAGTAAGAAAGGGTATGAGGATGCTTGGTGTGGCAGAGGACATATCACAGAATAGATCGCAGCGGAGAGCTTGTATCATTCCGCTGTAGCGACCACTAACTTTTGAGAATGATCAAAAGAGAGAAGTTCATATCGAATTAAGATATGTTTATGATGCTCAAATGATAGTAGTACATGTATAAGGAGTCAATCATAATGATCAGGCATCTGGTGTAATCAACCAATTCCTGATTGATTAGAAGGGAAACATTTTCGCGTCCCACGGAACATTTCTGCTTCCCATACTACACACAAACATGACTGTTTCTTGCATGCATTTTATTCACACAAAAAAGAGAATCCACCTTCTCTGACCACATAACGATTGACATCCCTTTCTTGATTAGACATGGTCATATGATAATGTCCTAATTATGGTGGATGGTCGGATGGTCTGAGGGAGAGGGGCGACTAAAGAAGACGTGGAACAAGCCTAAGTGGCGAAGGCGTGTATACGGTTGGGTTGAAGGAGAAGGATGTGCCGAAATGGACAAAGTAGAGGGAGGGGGTAAGAGCAATTTCTGTGAGAGTGAGGTGAATCCGGCCACCGCGTAATCAGGGACAAAACCGGATTTAAAATCTGGATTTTACTTCTAATTCTTAAAAAAAAATGTTTAAAAGTCAAAATATCATCTAAACAATCATCCTGTCATATTTTCTTTGGTGTAGACCGTGATCAGAGCACTTCTCGATCGCTACAACGATGCCCAGATAAAACGATCGACGGGAGCATCAGCGATGGGCCTGTATCTGGACGACTTCAGACGTTTCAAACAAGACTTTGTATCGCTCAGGTATAACGTTTGAATTTACTTCACACAAAAGGCACCTTATCCTTACACGGTCCCTGCAATCCAAATTTATGTCGACTTCTGCCGATGCGTATTGGTCTGTATATCACCAAATCACTAAATCATTTCGTGAAAATATGCATCGTACATTTTTAAAACAATTCTGTGTACATTTTCTTTACCCTTCCAAGTCCCACTTCTAAAAGCAATTGCTAAGTTCATCTTTATTCGTGACGTCATCTCCCGTAATGCATGGTCTCAACAATATGTGCTATCACATCCATTGCTATTACTACCTTGTACGTACACGTGCCCACTACAGCATGTTTTTTATGCAAACATGTCTTTCTGACATAACAATGACTATTACGATTCAACAGTTCAAAGGCTGTCAGACGGGGTATTGTGTGAAAATGTGATGCCATTCTAGGCAAGTATACTGCCTCCCCCCCCCCCACTGACAAAAGGGCATAACTGACATTTTTTTTTTCAAAATTGAGTAACATAGTGTAGGGGACTCAGTACATCATGTTAAACATGCAGAACAAAAAATATTAATTAAAAGCGTCCCATTGTTTCATAAGCAGCTTGTTAAAAGGGCATCACGTGTCACAGGTTATTTTAGAGTCTGCAAAGCAGACTAGTTCACTTGTGCACTCAGCCTGAGCCACATAATAACCACCCGCCTGTTATGAATACATTTTCAACACCAAACATGCAATATGCATACATTAGTTGTTGCTATGTCTGGCAAGCCTCAGCAAGCTGTCAGGTTGCTCAGAGCAACCTTTGTCAAACAGAAAAGTATGCATAAAATGTTCAAACACTATGAAATAGTGTACTATTATAGTGTACTATGGAGGTCAAAAACGTTGCATAATCTAGAACTGAGACTGAATATGCCCAGTAAGTACACTGCAACATCATAACAAGGTCCAAGGTTCTATCTACCACCATTTTGACTGTCAAAATACCAAAAATATGAACTTTATGTTTTCATAACGAAAGATATGTTTTCTAGACCAACATTTTGTGATGAAATCATTTCTGAAGTTGGAAATGCAAAATATGCTTTGATATTTTAGAATTTGTTGGTGTATGTATTTTGCAATGTAGCTAATGGGCACATGTAGTTTCAGTTTCAGACCAGGCAATTTTTTGACCTATAAATTACATCCACTCTCCGACTTTTTTTCCTCCGGAGACACTCACTCTGCCTCAAATCAAGACTCTGGTATTGCTGAAAGCAGTTGACTGAAGATACAAGTTTTCTTATCAATATGAAGATGGGTAAACCTAAATGTCTGGAAACCAGACTTGGGCATATTTTTCCTTTAGACTAGTTTCATAGTAAATGCAAATTGTATGCATACTATTCCGTCTGACAAAGGATGCTCTTCCTGAAGGCTTGCCACACCGTGCTACAACTAATGTATGCACATTGCATTTTTGGTATTGAAAATGTATTCATACGAACAGGCGAAAAAGTACATCTTCACTAGGTTTCAGCAGAGAAAACATCCGTCTAAATTTGAATATATAATGCAAATGATCTATTGCATATTCATTTTTGGGGTTCAAAAAGAGTAAAATCCATTCTAAAAATAATAATTTTGAAAAGAAAAAACTATGCAGGCTACCATATTGGAAATCTAATTACTTATTGAGAAATGTAAGGGACATCATTGATTAGATATTCAGGTCAATAACTCGATTGGTTTACCCAAAATATTTTTTTTTCAGAAATGTCCCGACTTTTTACACACTTTTCAAAATTAATGTAGCTTCTTTTTGCATTTCTTCTCCGGTTTATTTATTTGTTAGTAAAATACAAATTATAGTGAGCTTATAGCTTATTAAATTTTGCATGAAAGGAGGGGAAATTCAGCTTTCTAACCCTTCCCTATCAGATGTTATAGTGGTTCAAAAGATGCACTACTCTGAAAAGGGGCTTTTTTGGAGTATTATTTGTCACAGCACAGGGTAATTACCAGGGGTTACCAAAGTATGCAGTAAATTATAGCAAATGCAGTTTCACTGGAAAGATTATGATATGAACTATTGAAAATAAACACATAAAATAATATATATATTCTCATTTTGTGAATTCTACAACCATTTCAAAGTTGGTGAAAATTTTTGTCACGCCAAAATGGCCTTTTTTGAACAAAAATGGCCATAAATCTGATATTTTTTCCTCAAAAATGTGAAAGATACAGGGTTCTAAGTTCCAAAAACTGAAAATACATTGATTTTTACCTTAAAACAGACATATATTCATGTTTTAAAATGCATTTTCCCCCTTCAATATTTTTACACACTTTTGTCAGTCAAATGGTGGTCTAATTTTGAACACTGTCATATAAACACATAAAAAATTGACATATGTAAAAAAAAAAAAAAAAACGAAAAGCATATTTTGCATTTCTGCAGCACAAATTTCAGTCTAAAAACATTTTTTTTAGTTTGTAAAGTTCATAGTTTTCAGAAAATATAAGCAAGAAAGAGAGACCTGTGGAGAAATTGTGGAGGTTACTGAAAATTTAAAAGAGGTTTCTAACAGTCTTTTCATGATTTTTTTTTTAGTTTGTTAGTTACCAGGACAACAATCAAATAACAAAATAAATCAAGTATTATGTCAATGTTTTTAATTTGTTGAAATAAGACAGCATTTTCTGTTCATTTGTTAAAGACTTTTAAAGCTTGGTAAAGTTATGTAAAACTGGTCAAGTTAATTATGGTTTTAATTAGGTTTACAAGAAAATGATTTGGTTTCCGTGGCAACACCATTAACTTATTTCCCTTTCAAGAGTCTGATATATGAAAAAAAATGCAATCGTGAAACCAACTATAACAAATGTTTTGTGATGTTATTGCATTTTGTAACAGTTTCTTAATATCATTTTTTTTGGGAACCCCACGACAAAAAGGCATAACTGTCAATTTGAACGAAAAATGCAGGATTTTCAGGAAATTGTCATATGACTTTGAAAGACCTTTGAAATGCACATTTGGATACGTTATCTTGAAAACAAATTTTAAGGCTTTGAACGAAATAGGTTTTTCTCAATATCTCTGATACACCAAAATGTCAGTTATCCCCTTTTGTCAGGGTTGGGGGGGGGGCAGTGCATGCCTGATAATCTAATCAATTATGTCCCTTATCCCCATAAGTTATTAGATTTCTGATACGGTAGCCTACACACCTTTTTCAAAATAATTCTCTTTAAAATTGATAGTATTAGGGATTATTTTCGGTCCCCAAGGATTTTGTGAGAGGTGAATGTTGATGTGAAACTTGAAATCGTAAATGATTTTAACTTATTTAGTCAGTGAGTTCATTCGGGGTATGAAAATCATGAATCATGAATCATGAATCGTACAATTTCTCGTAAATGTTATCCGCAGGTATCAGCTGCAGAAGAATATCCAGTTCATAGAGAAGAGCATAAAAGCTCTGCAGGATCTCGTGGACGCCCTCTACGTCCGAATCGAGAAACTCAACAATACCGATTCCGCGCTCGATAGTATCGAGGTCGAGCGGACTGCAATCGAATGGGAGGAAATGGACCGCTTGGAGGAAGATATGACCAAGTTGAGGCGGTACAGTAAGCGGGCGGCTGCCCGTATGCAGAGCACTCGACTCATCTCGAAGATGGCGCAGATGTACGAATCGGGGAAAACCGTCTTTGAAGATGAGGAAACCCACCGGAGTCTCGAATCGTATCGCGAAAATTTTGAGAACTACAGTTCGAACCTGTATGCGTAACAAGCGTCACCTTAGGTGACAATAGGCACTTTTCGATTGGGTGAACAAGAACGTGGTGACGCAGACAGCAGGCGAATGCCAACGCCTTACCTCCCCACGTGCGACCTGCTGCCTGAAAGCCTTTCGATCTCGGTCGTCCACATCTCGTCAACCATGATTGAATCAGGCACCTTAAATCGCGCGCCCCAGCAGTCAAATACACAACACGGGCGTGATTGAATTTGGTGGACGCCGTGAAACTGGTGAAGCGCGTTTCTCAACTTGGGTGTAGTGAACGCAGGGGTCACCATTTGACACATGCGCAGTGCGAAAAATACGTCATAGCACTGGTGAGCGATGTCAACGTGGCAAATCGAAAATGTGCCTAACAACACTTCAGATGTATGGACACAGGTGGATTCAGCTGGGGGGGGCGGGGGGGACACAATGACCGAAGGGTTTTTTTTTTTAATCTTTGAACACATCATGTAAAGGCGTCGCGGCTTTGGGATAAGAGAAGGCGTGTTCTCGACTAACGAGATCCCCGGGTTCAGTACCGTCGTGGCGCCTGTTGTCCATGGGATCACTTACACTCATCTTCAATACCCCTCATCGCACCCAAGAGACAAATGGATACCTGAGAGGACGAGCAATTCTTTGGAGGCAAAATTGGCTTGATCGCCTATTCGTGATATGGTCCGGATGATCAGGGAGGATGAAGTCGTGAGAGAGTGCCTTAAAGGCGCTGATTCTACACTATACAGGGTGGCCCAGAAAGAATGCTACACTTGCGATCGTTAATTTCTTCAACATCATCCACAAAATCTCATTGGTGATTATTTCATTAGTTAGAAAATTATTTTTCCTACAAAATGATACCATGATCATTGATTTTGATTGAGGTGTTTGGATATAAGGGCTTTTTTTTCTGAGGCAATTATGTCACTTCCTAAATTTGCTATTTTTTCAACCCCAGCGATGCGTGCCATAGAATAAGCTCCGTCGAGACAAAGCGCAGGAATAGAAGACGATGCGAGCTACCTCTCCCATTGTCATTGCGGTTTGTCTGCTATGGCACGCTGAGACGCGAGAATATCTCCGTGTTCCGATGACCGCCGGTGTTGAAAAATTTGCAAATTTGGGAAACTACATTGCCTCGCAAAAATGGCGGCAGGATCCAAACGAATTACTCAAAATCAATGATCATGATGTCATATTGTTGGAAAAGAATGTTCTAACCAATGAAACAAAAACCAATTCAATATTGCAGATGATGTTGAAGAAATACGCGATCGCAGGTGTAGCATTCTTTGTGGGCCACCCTCTATCCCACTAACATTACTTTACCTTTTTTATGTGCGGGTCTGCGGGATACCTATAAAATACTGAAAAACTGAATCAGTCAAAATAAGGATGCTTATACGAATATCAATTGAATGATTCCTGTATCATAATACTGCGCGATGACATACCGAACACTATTGTTTTAAAAACAAATCTTCACACAAACCAACCCAGTACGCCCCCCCCCCCCCGACCTATTTGTGGATTCACTCATATTTGCATTTGGATGGTATGTAATACTCTTCGTTTGAAATCGTAAACAAACAATAGTTGTTTCATTTGTTTTTTTACACAAGAATGATTGGTAAACGTCAGAATCTAATA
>JZLH01S0251370.1:5492-35380 GCA_001188425.1 Eucidaris tribuloides
CGGACTTCACTACGAGTCGCTCCCAAGCGTGTGTAATAGCGACGTTAAGCCCTGACCCCTGTGCTGTGGTGCTGGCCCCGAATCTAGGGGCCACCGAATGGACGGGAAATGACCGATTTCATACGATTTATTTACAAACAAGTGAGAAAGTACTTCCACTGGTGCAAGCTAGCTCACCTCAGTCATGCCAATCATGATTTCATCGTTATTCCATCGTCAAAATCATGAAAAACGAGCAAAACTCACCGAAAAGTGTTCCTCGGGACTGCACAGTTGATGCATTCGCTGGTGCCGAAAATATTGCCGTATACACACACACCACGGTGTGTGACTACAGCTAGCTTCGGCACCAGCGAACACATCGACTGTGCGGTCCCGAGGAACATTCTTCGGCGAGTTTTGCATGTTTTTCATGATTTTGACGGTGGAATAAGGATGGAATCATGATTGACATGACTGAGGTGAGCTAACTTGCGCCAGTGGAAGTACTTTCTCACTTGTACATGAAATAAATCGTATGAAATCAGTCATTTCCCGTCTATTCGGTGGCCCCAAGATTCGGGACCACCACAGAGCTTAACGTCACTATTACACAGGTTCCATGGCATTCAGACTGTGTAGAGGAGATATAGGTAAATGTAAAAATGTCCGTCCAAATTGTCCGTTAAAAAAACCCGTCTAAAAAACGACCGAACTCGACACAGACAGAAGCCTTCGGTCTAATGAATAAGTGCCTCAGTTTATCAAACTTTTCTCGGAACTGAGAACATATTCATTTTTGGAACATTTCGATGATTAAACTGAAAATTGTACTTTAACTTGATACGGTGCACAATTGTCATAGAGCTACTGCTGTCTGTTTCCAAAACGGAGGGGTTTTCTATAAATTTCGGGCAACGTCTCATTTTTACTGACATTTGCCGCGGCATAGTGTTAGCGACAGATGAATTTGCTGTGAGATATGTACACAGCCCGTACACTTTGTGTGCTGGCTGGGGCAGTAACGTTAGATCTAATGTAAAAGGGGAATTTCGAATTTGGTGTTAATCGAAAGTGTGATCTGTCTGTCTGTTGGAATCTGGTACGTGGTGTTGTTCCACTTAGACAAGCCCGGAGTGAAGCTTTTTTGTTTTGTGAAGGCATGGGTGGGGCAGGGCCAGGGTTCTAAAAATCTGGCACCGCTATGGCGCTAGATATATTATTTTTCAAATTGTTTTATTCAAGAATTAAAACTGTTTTGAAGCAAACTTTCATGCCTGAACCAGTAGGCCGAGTAGGGGAATGGGCACTGGTCTGTTACAGATCATCTTTAAATTTGATAACCAGGATCGTCCCCATTTACAAGGACTTCTTCACACACACACAAATGGCAAAGTTCAGTCCCTTTGGAATTTGCTGATGCCAATGAGTACGCTAGCTCCATGTTAATATATCAATTGTCAAAACATGTTGGTGGGAAGGACAAGTCATAAGCAAAGATGGTGAGCTAGGGGTATCAGATGACAGAGAATTTATTTTCAGCTCTCTCAGACTCAAACCCCATGGCCTGGCAAGGTAAAAAAAAATGTCCTCATAAACGAAGACAATCTCAGTTTAATTATGAGGACACAATTTGTCTTCGTTTATGAGGATATCTTTGTTTTTTTAGGACAATCCTTGTTTACAGACCAGCGCCCCTACTGTGAACTGATGAAATCAAGTGGGATTATTCACTAAAGCTTAAATTATTTCATGGATCTATTCAGAAAATCAGCTTTTTGCTGTAATTGTAAGTGCTATCCACCCTATGAATGGAAATGAATGAATAAAATAAATAATAAAGTAAAGAAATGCATTTTTTGGCCTTTAGTCATCGCATGCAGTCTCGCAGAGTTAATTTTACTGCTCCCGGGAGTGTGTTGTTCAGGCCAGGGTGCTTTAAACACAAACTAGCAGCTAGAACACCAAACTTGAAATCAGGCCTGGTGTGTTGAGGTTTGCCCTCAAAAATTATGACACAGGACCTATTGAAATTATAAACTGGTAGGCCTATGGAATAGCTTGTCAATAGACTATTGGTCACTAACCCCCTTTCTTATTGAGACTTTAACGTTACTTAGATTTGTAGTCCAAATTGATTGAAGCTGGTGTTCAGGTTAGGGTTAGGATTAGGGTTGAATGTTGTGTGCTGAACTGACATTCGCCTTTGTATTCAAAGATTAGTGTGATGCGCAGGCACACATGCCAGATTTTACGATAACCTAAAATGGCTTAGGCAAGAAATCACAAGAAATTTCCCAATTTCACCATATTTTCAAGTATTTTGGTAAGGTTTGGATTGCAGATGTTTTATTAACATGTTCATGGAAATTATGTAGATTAACATTTCGTTTAGCTTTTATGTGAAACATGTACATGTATTCACTCGGTGTAGAAGGCCGTCGTCTTTGCAAAGGACGAATTAGCTGTGGGATGGGGCTAAATTTTAGCCCATGCTAATTAAGGATGAGGGAATTTGTGATTTCAAGTTCTGTGTCAATGTTGGAATATTGGTACATGTAGAGCTACAGGTGTTAGTGCTGGGCGATGATTTGATAATATCAAAATTAGTCAATGTTGACAAAATACCAAATATACGATAATGATCTCATGATTATTTCAAAATATCGCTGAGACATGGCCCAAAATACCATCGACTATGAAAACCTTAATGGGGTAAATGCATGCACTGCAGTGGGAGGGACCAAGAATTCCCCATAGCTACATGTATGAATACTCTGCACACGAGAGGTAAGAACAGGAAATTAGGAGTAAAAGAGAAACCTCCATGCTGTTCAGCTACAAACTTGTGGTAGTGCAAGAGCAGTAGGGCATTTAGTAAATTTTGTCAACAAATCGCATAGGGACGTGCGATAAGCTACGTGTCATGCGCTATACAAGAACGTGATATTATTATTATTATTATTATTGATCTGTCAACACACTGCCCACCAAAAATATAAACAATCGGCACCACAAATCTTACAAGAGGGTCTACAGAAAGCAACATTGTTTTGACCACGTTTTGATAACAGCCCTAAAGTGCACACTGTCTATTTAAAGCCATGTCCAGACGATCGGATACAAGTTGCTTGTGACCGGTCATAACTTGTGTCGGTAATAGCGTCAGATATAAAGTTGCAGTGAGAACGATTGTCGGACATAACTCTGTCGGATGTAACGCGACTTATACTCGACGATTCATATCCGAAGAAGACCAGACATAAGTCCAGTAATAAGTTATTACCGGTAATAACAAAATACGTGTGGACTATAAATTTGCGCTGTCGGACATAACTGTGACCTTTTATGCTAATCCAAACTGGTGGCTTCGACTTTTCATTGTTTACCAATTCCAATATCGCGCAATTTGGGTCAGAGGTTACGACCTGATAACACCTTGACACACATCATTTCCGGTCTGCTATTACCGGTAATAATGTGAGTAAGCTTTATCGGGCATAAACATGTCGAGTATAAGTGCTATTGCCGACGCGTGTGGACGCGTTGGTGGATCAATAGAAAATTAAAAAATTTTAATACCTCGGACTTATGCCTGACAAAGATATGACCGGTAATAACTGCCTTTGTGAACGCAGCGTAAGCCTAAAATAGATTTATCTTATTCATCACAAATCTGTTTCTCAACTTAGGTGATATATCGTGTTATCGACAATGTTTTTTCCACGATAATCGAATGAGGTTTAGATCAAATTTCGCCACGACACCACCTCTAACAGGTGTGTATCTTTTTAACTTCAAGAGTTAAATTAGCAGTGTTGGGGTCGAGTCCACAAGTACTGAGTCGCAGTCCGCAGATAAATAAAAACCTTGCCATTCATTTTACATAGGGACTCGAAGCTGAGTCCGAGGCCCGATCTACTAAATTGGATTCAAGTCCGGACTTGACCACAACATTGTAAATTAGTCAAATTGATTTATACAACACCTAATAAGATTGTTCGCTATCCGATTGGTCGACTGCGCTTAACATGGCATACGCTAAACGCACCATTGCACTCGCTCGGTACGCGGAGTGCAGTTTCATTAAAGCAGTTTCGCACTATTGCACTGTGCTGATGTCATCAACCATGTACATTATAATACGCGGAGTGCAGTCTCGTTAAAGCACTTTCGCACCATTGAACTATGGTTGTGCATCAATCAATTACGCGCGTTTGTGTCACGCGCGCCTGGCTTGGTGTAAGATTCGACGCGCGCGCGTAATTTGTAGGAGTAAAAGCGTACACAATACCGCGCGCGCTCATACAAAAATCTTGAGAAGGCGCAGTCATTGTGCGCGCGCTCAATGCCAGCAATAAACATAGTGTTTGCTTCTTTTACAGTAAAGCTTGCTAGGTAAAATCAAGCTTTTATAACATTCATACCTTGAACCAAGCCCGTAAAAGTCCGAGGTGTTGTATAAAACAAATAGTGAATGGTCTTTATTCGTGCAATGGAACAAGATTTCGCATTCGGTGAAATATTGAGACGCTCTATTCGCCTCGTTGAATAGAGCGTCTCAATATTTCACCGAATGCGAAATCTTGTACCATTGCACTTGTGACCATTCACTATTTGTATAATATAAATCTAGAACTCCCATGGGGAAATGGAGAAAGTAGACTAGACAATACAACAATATCGTGACAGTTTTTTAGGTGACATTTTCATAAGGATTTGTCTTTTTTTTACAGCATTAACATATCAGGGTGATACTCTTCTCTGCCTGATGCATACATTTCCATGAAAAAGTGTAATTCACATCTCCCAGCTTCCCAAGTTTAACCGTCGATTTGACCAGGTTAGCCATATACATGTAGTATAATGATGCTTTAGACTAATGATTCCTTCTTTTACTGTAAACATTTTGCCCTTTAAATTAGAATTTAAGTAACCTTTATGTTGTTCATATTTAATCTATTTTGTCATCATTTGATTTGCACTATTTGAGTATTTATTTGATTTGGGAATCCCAGATACATGTACTACAGTATGTAGCTCAACTCTGTATGTGCAGCTCTGTGCGTGATACACAAAATCAGCTAAACTTGCAGGAAACCAATGGCAACTTTCAAAGTAACATTTTGTGAAAACCTCTTCTCATGGAACAAACTATTAGGCAAAACATAACTAGTGTTACAAATATTTTCGTAACTGTAATATCGGTTGGATTACCTTGGAATCACTTGTAATGTGATATTTCAGATCATTCCACATGTGCTGTATGTTAGGAAACATGATTTTGTTTCTTCAAATCCTTAAAGGTAAATGACATGATTGAGTGAAGTCCTCAACTTTGGGTAAAAACTATTCTAGAATGAAGTAAACTATGCAGGGATTCTACTGTGAAAAATTTTGTAGTCAAAGTAGTCAAAAGTTGACTCATTTTAAAATGAGGTCCATCAGTAGGGCTTGTAACAGACAAATTTGTAGTTTAGTCTTCTATGGGGATTAAATCTATCGTGCCCCAACAAAATTAAACTGCTGGCCTGTTCATGCTTCATTCTCCTTAAATAAACAAACTCAAGACAAATCCTTCCAGCCAGGAGATCCACTCCAGCTGGTGTACATTTGGGTTATTATCTATCAACCAGTTTGGTTCTAAAGGCATTTTGTATTTCTCCCAATCATGTCACTGAGCTTTAACATTCAAAATGGGTTTTGGGTACTGACCAGTGCTCAAAATACACGGGGGTTTGGGGCGATTTGCCCCCGTAAAGCAAAAAAGAGCCCTCGTAAATGTCAAAAGAGCCCCCGAAAATTCCCATAGGCACAATGTAAATTGTAGCCAAATTTAGCCAAAAGAGCCCCTGTTCGAGAAAAAAATTATTTTGAGCCCTGGTACTGATAGTCCATTATGTCTGTAAATCCTTTGAGACTGAGTACCAGTTCAATTAATTTGTTTTTATTATTATTTTTGTTTCTTTGTTCGTGGTTATTACACCAATATTGGGATTACCATGAAATTTGTTTGAACTTAATAACCATTACTGAACAATATTATTTCAATATTTCCTGGCAAACAATGAAAGTACAGTTGTAATATTTCTTCACCAAAAAGAGGTAAAACTTCTTAGCAGGTTCAGTGATCATACATCATGTAAATGCTCAAGAATTCATTTTGTACCATATTTCCTCAACAAAGCTAACTGTTTTGAAAGCATGCCGATTATCTTGCACTGTTGAAAGCCTGTGCTAGGAGCTCCTGACATTGAATTGAAATACAGACTGACCAAAATGAAAAGGTTCTGGAGATGACTGTATTCTGTTTCTACACTAGTAATATGTAAGTCTCTAGTCTTTTCAATAAAAGAATCAGTAATAGCTGAAAGCATTTCCATTCTTTTTTGGAGAAATTGATGAAAAGTAAATAAATGAATAAAATTAACAGGAATGTAAAATTCTTTCGATAAATCTATACAATGCATTACACAGTATCATACCACAATAGGTATTTTTTTATATTGACTGACAAATGTAGTTACGTAGTCAGTGGTGTACATGTGTACAGTGCATGTACACTGCATATTGCAGAGAGATAAAAAATATGCGAAGGACAGAGAGAAATTTACCCCCAAAAGTTCCACAAAAGCTACCACAAACCAGCTTGCCCAAGTTCTTGTTTAAAAAATAAGTAGGCCTACATGTATGTGCAGGAAATTGTCTTGTTTTGGCTATATTGGTGAATGCAGTCTTTCATTAAGTAAAACTAAAGTGTACATTAGAAAGGGGCCAAAAAATACATTGATGACAAACAAGTACGTAAAACAAAAGTGAAAAAGAGAATGCAAAGTGTTAAAATAGTTTTAAGTCAGAAAGGTAGCATTCCCCCTTTTTTAAAATCATGTTTATAGCAGGGCTCCATACTAACTTTTTTTTCAAACTTGCCCTTTGGGCAAGTAAAATTATCACTTTCAGAATTTTACTTGCCCGAGTAAAAACTTCACTTGCCCGAAAATAAACAATTTAAAAAAAAATGAAAATGGGGAGGTTGTGTGACTTATGTCACTTGTGCGATGTCCGTTTAAATGCTGATCATATTTTTTTCTGGAGATTTTGGGTTTCAGTAATCCCTTCTTCAGCACCTGACTTGAAACCTTACAAATTTATGCAAACGTCTTGTGCATGGAAGGGTTTGGTAATGGTATCAGAACTCGACTCATATCAAGTGACAGTCGGTGATCAATGCAGTTTTACATGAATGATGAACTTTAGTTACAGGCAAGGTCCACCCTGAAGTCAAGTTGGTTTTAATAAAAGCAAAGAAATGAGAGAAACATACTAATGAAAGTTTGGTGAAAATCCACCAAAGAATAGCGGAATTATGATTTTCAAAATTTTAATTTTGTGACGTTACATATGAGCAGCTCCCCATATGTTGTGTAATATTAATTCCATAAATTGACACTTTTTATTCATTAATGATAATTAAATGTAATTCATTTTCATACAAGCATGTATGAAATAATGTTTGGAATTATAAACTGAATACACAGGTAAAATCATTTTCAATTTTCTGAGAAAATGGCACTTTATGGAATTTATATTACATGACAATGGGGGAGGTACTCACATGTGACGTCACAAATTGAAAACTATAAATATTTATAACTCTCTTATTCTTTGATGAATTTTCGCGAAACCTTCATTAATGGGTTTCTCTCATTTTTATGCTTTTATTAAAATCAAATTGACATCAGGGTGGACCTTGCCTTCAAGTTTTCAAAATTGTGACTACATGTAGTTACACTTGCATTTTTCCTGCATAGTGCAATATGTGTGTTTGTGTATTGGACTCAGATATCATATCAGTAATTGCTTGCTAGTTTAGCAATTTGCCTTGAGGCCATACTTTATACGGTAGTTGACTGGACTTTGTAGTTTGCTCTGATTGTCATTTTACATCATAAATCAATTTATTCTTGTGTGCATATACATGAACTTTTCTTGGGGTGTAAATTTAGTCCAAATCTACTTGCACATGCTGTGCATGATTGTATGCCAAGTTGGGCCCCTGGCTTTCCAAGTTCTAATGTACACAAGTTGCCAAACCATCACTTTGTATTTTGAATATTTTAAGAGCTGTTATGAGTTATACAGAGCTAAAACTATTTCACTGTGTCTGCAACTCTGCATGTATGTATGTCACAATTTGAAAGTTGGTCATGTTGTTCTCAACAAATTTCATTAGTTGGTACAATGGAACTTGTAAAAAGCTCAAAATAGTAACTTTTGACGAAACCCTTTGACACGTATTGGGTCAGTACGCATGAATGTAGCTATGACAAATTAAAAGGTGTTTTCAGTACAAGAAAGTTGGGTGTTCCTCTATCGGGGCCTACATTCGGTATCGTATAAATTGTCAAACACTTTTTGTCATTTGTTATACTTGCATATGACCCACTTGTTACTCATCAAAAACCGTTGTCAACTTCAGAGTGTCTCTATTTTCAGGTGAATTCAAATTAATCACATTTACAATCGAGAGATGCATGTACACATGTAGGAAACACAAAATGTGCTTCAAATGTCATAAGAAATTACAAGTCAGTACCAAACACATTAATTTTGTGCAAGGAATTGTTAAAGGTATTGGCTAACATTTACCACAGTTAAAAAGATCTGAGCTACAGGATTCCCCATGCTACCATTGTCTTTGATAAGGTCTAAAAATAACGCCCTGAAAAAATTGTATTTCAAAATGATTATTTAGTGATTTAAAAAAGTGAAAATCGTAAGTTGATCGGATTCACCTGCCCATTTTCTCCCATAGACTTACTGTGTGTACACCTAGGTTATTTAAACTCGCCCGAAGTTTTAATTGTTTATTCATGCATAACTTGCCATTGGCAGTGTAACTTTCCAAACTTTTTGTATTCTAGGGTGTTTATTTGTCCATATGAACACTACTATGTAGTTCAGATATCAAAATTTGACATTTTTTTGAACTGAAGCTCCACAATGTTAGCCTATCACTTTAAGGCTTTAAATTGATTCCTCTGTACTAAAAACAAGCATGGCATTATCTACCCAAGGCCATTATAATATAGGAAATGCAATGGATTGAACACTACATACATGTACAGTACATCTAATCAGGTCACATGATCTGACCCCAACCCACAGGAATTCATAGTGGGGAATCCCTCTTCCATGCTACACATACATGTACAAGTGTTCTTTGAGGGAGTTGGGCCTCTACCATTGAATACCAGGGGATAAAAGAACATGAACCTACATGTACTGGTGAGGTGTATGAAAATAATGGTCCATTTTGACGTAGTACTCGATCAAATATGATTTGGCATACCTTTCAAACACAAACACTCCACACAGTTGACTTTGTATTGTATTAA
Source organism: Eucidaris tribuloides (assembly GCA_001188425.1). Taxonomy (NCBI): domain Eukaryota; kingdom Metazoa; phylum Echinodermata; class Echinoidea; order Cidaroida; family Cidaridae; genus Eucidaris; species Eucidaris tribuloides. Next base: position 14,870 of record JZLH01S0251370.1, read on the forward strand.
GTAAAAGTTTCATCATGTTCATACAGTGTAGGCCAAATTTTGGATTTGAAATTACAATGTATTCCAAACAATTACCACCAGGGTTGATGTTGTTTGTTGATGTTTGGCATTCTGGTACACTGTGTTTTGAGAAAATGATGAATTCTTCGCCAGATTGATAAGAACTTTAAAATTATACCCTGAACTTGGCATGTACATGAATCTGTTATGATATATTTGGAACATGATTATTAGAGCTACCTGCAGGTATGTGGGTTAAAAAACACCCCAAGTTTGGTTTGCCTTTATTCCGTGTATACCTTCAATAGCCACTACTAGAGACATGCAATTACATGTACCATTGTAATTGGCGTACATCATACTTGTATTCACAATGAATGCACTGAAGCATGAATCACACACATTGCGTACATAATTCACACTTTTCAGAGCAGTTGATAAAAACTGAATGGTAATGCAGGCCTTACAGCGTGTATGAGAAACATTCCACACATGTACATGTAGTTAGTGGAGACTGACTAATGTTAAACTCTTGTAAGTTTCAGAATGACATAGCAGTGTAAAGTGCTTTCTAAATTGGTCACTTATACTCTGATGTGTACAATATATATAACTTTCTTGTACAACAGACTGCATTAGTCATCCTATATGGTACTGTGAATGGATATATCTTCATATTGTTCATCAAAGAAATCAAAACAGTCAGATTGTTCTTTTGGTAATGTCATAGGCCCATACATGGTCACATACTTTCTAGACTTGCTGATATCCTGTTACGTGGTATCCTCAGATGTGTTGTGTGCAATAATGACTGGGTTTCCCCTATGTACATTACATACCATGCTAGTGGGTTGCAGTTATGACATCAGTGGGGATTCCCCTAAATCCACCCTGACTGCATTGTTCAGTCACCAATGAGGAAGAGAGTTGTGAAAAGTGTTTCAGTTTTCATGAGGGTTGTTATGTTTGGTGTAAGTTTTGCGATTATTAGTTTCCAGGTTATAATGAAGCATTGCATGTAGGTGTGTGATTTTGGATCTCATGTACAGAGTATAGCTAGAGTGTGAGTATCTTGAACTTGCATTGTCTGATCATTAGTATAGTGGTACTCAGAGTAGAGTAGGGTATATTTACATGTAGCTATATGTTTTCACTTGTAAGATTAGGTTAAGTAGTGTTCTTGTATGGATATTGAATTTCACAAACACAGAAAAACATGTACAGTATATTCATGGTAAGTGCATCTCTATTTTGTTTGGCTGTATTATTGGAAATTGTGTTGAATGAGCTAATTTGATTTTTTTTTCTGATGTTATCTTGTTTTGTCTCCCTTTAGGATTACACATGTCCAACATGCAATGGAGGATTTATAGAACAAATTGAAAACAATGATAGCAACAGTACTACTGATCACACTGATAGTTCAAGGTATGTAACATGTAAACCTGCTTGCATTCATGTGAGCATGGTACAAGTAGAGTAAGTTTCATACTAATCACTTTCAGCAATTATGTTTGTCCTTGCTGATTAAAATAGGATGGATGGTGACTGGAAATTACAGACTGGGCCTTGTCTGAAGTGTTTCGGTGTACGTTATATGGTCAGTAATGTCTAGTGAAACACAAACCTTGTAAGACTGTAATCGCTCTATGTTTAAATAAATGAGGATTACGGCAAATATGGTGCTGCACACACTTTCGTGATGAGGCGATATTGTTACATGTAGATTTGCTGTCACAGGTCATGGGTCAAGGTTTACAGGTATGTGTTAGAAAATCCAAAGTTTATACTTTAGTTGACTGTTCAAGTTTACTGTAACGTCTTAACATGATACTTCATGTAATCACAAGTCTATTTTTATTATCTCGCTATTGTAAGGTGTATAGATAATTCAGTGGACTCACTTATGAAAGTGGGTACTTTTATGCAATTGCAGGAAAAGACAAAGCAATAAGAGTAGATGTCATCATAAGGTCAAAAGTCACTAGTCATTTTGACTGTTTAACAAGTTTTCCTCAGACTTTGAAGACAAACATACAGGACTACTGTAATCTATATTGCTTTTAATATTCATTGAACACATCCATTGAAATTGACACCTCACTGTGAATAAAGTTATTTGTAAAGATATAAATTGATCAAATTGGGCAAAGTTTACAGCCTGCTAACAGGGAATACAGCTGCTATGAGTTGTAAAATAGTGTAGATTGTAGCTGTTAAAGCAAGTAGATGCATATTATAGTTGTTAGCAGTCCATCTTTACAGGCCACTTCAATAATGATGATGATAATGAAAATGATAATCATTATTCATGCAGTTGTTGTGATGATGATCATGGTGAAAGTGAAGATGATGCGATAAAGGTATAATGGTAGAGGTGAAGGTGATGGTGATGTAATGATATTGGTGATTATTATCTAAATGGGGGGTTTCAAGCGCCGTGACATTATCGCGTATCCTGCGCGCAAAGGAATGCGCGTATACGCGCTACCATGAGACGCGTGTGATATCAAAAATATCATATGTTGTCGAAAAAATATCAGATACATCCGGGTACTTCTGTATTTGTTTACGAGTTGATAAGCTTTCCACCCGTGTTTTCCACACAAATAATGTATTAAAAATTTAACTATTTTTTTTTAAATCACCCTATATAGGCCTATTGTTCTTTTGTATAATGTGCTGGCTTTGCTTAATTTACTAAATTATAGACTAAGGAAGATGTGATTTCTGTTGAATACAAAGAATTAAATGTTGTCACACAAAGAATAAATCAGAGCGGGCAGTGGTTACCATTGAAAGACTCGATGATTTGTACAAAATTTTATCAAATTTTAATTTTGATAATTTTCTAGAGTTTAGATAATAATGATAATATTGGATGGCTTAATTTCGGTGGACACAGAAAATATTGTACTCCTTATGAAAATATCAGACTCGTCTGCGACTCGTCCGATATTTGTCACAAGTCGTACAATATTTTCTTGTGTCCACCTCAAAGCCATCCAATATTATATAAATATCATGATGCTGATGTTAATGGGTGATGGTGATGTTGATTGTAAAGATGATGGTGATGGTGTGGGTGTTGATGATGGTGATGGTTATAATGATGGTGATGATGATGATGATAATCACATTTAATAATTTCTTATTTTCATTTCAGTAATCGAAGTGAAGATAGACGACACTCGTTTGACACCGATTCAGATCCATTACATACTCTTGTCTTCTCCACGGTAAGTTTACACATGGAGTGAAGGCTTTATGTATATGCAATTAGAACAAGCTACAGCAGATGACCCAAATTGTCAAAGGGCCTGAACTTAAAAGAGGATAAAATCAAAATACAATATATGTATTTTATCATTATGAACTATGTTGAAACATACTCAGCAGGATGTGACGTTTTTTTCCTATAACCACCAGTGAAGAAAATTGAGTCAATAAGTATTATTATTATTACTGCTTTGTCATCATTTTGGATGACAAGGAATAGAAAAGCGAGCTTAATCACTGTTACCCTCAGGCATCTACTCCCGGGTAGTTTGCATATGGATATGTGCCAACAACACCGGATTTTCACCCTTGTCTTTTTGATAAAGTGCATGGGTTCTTTTACGTGCTGAGGTGTTTCTGTCTCAACACGGGACCTCCGGCTTTATGTCCTATCCGAGGGGCGAGGTAATGGGGATAAAGTGCCTTACCCAAGGACACAACTGCCATGATCGGGCGTGGATTCGAACCTGGGACCTGTAGGTCGAGAAACCAAGTCTTATCCACTGAGCCATGACACCAAAGTAATGACCAAAAATATTGTGGCTGTCAAGTTTGCATATATTTAGGAAAGAATATAGAAAGGCATGATTGCTCGTTGAAGAAAACTGGATTCGTTTTAGCTTTTTGGTTTGGTTTCTTAGGATAAGGTGTCTTGCTCCATTATCTGTTTACCTGGAGAGATAAAAAAATACTGTAAAGCAAAAAGGATGTGTGCCCCAAACAACCCACAAAATTAAATTGTAAACAGAAGGTTCAAAGTTCAGTGTGGCGGTCACGTGTCCATGGTGTTTGGTACATGAAGTCTGGATGCCTGGTGGTAATAGTTTTTGTCTTTGATTATTTAGCCATGTTTGGAGTGGCACCAAGTGGAATAATGTGATGTGGTTGTATACATGTATGATTTATGCTTAAACATCCATATCTATGATATTTAGGAGGATTATGCTGCAATGATATATTTACTTGTGTGATACATTGTAAGTTATGTGTATTGGTAGCAAATTGTGTACAATGGAAAAAATAAAGTGCAATAAATAGAGAAATTTTACCACTTTGTTTTGGGATTTGAATAAAAATGTTAGAAAATACACATTGCAGTATTGCAGCCAATTAAGGTTTCTGGATAGCTTGAACTTGACCTTGAAAATTTATTGGCAAACATAGAAAATACAAATATGAAACATGAAGTATTAAACATCTTTGGTAAAATCTTAACTTGTGGCTCCCTCTCTGTGTATATACCAATTACACTTTATAATCTAAAAAATAAAACTACAAAAAAATACAACATACAACAACTCAATGAGACATTTAATCAAAGTAGTGATAATGTGAAATATGTAACTGATAGTTGGACAGTGATGACTTTTATATCATTGACATTGTAAAATCAAAATTAATAATATATGGGTTTTTTTTTTACATCTGTTTTGTTGTCTCGCCTGGACGTGTTCAGGAAGAGACTATGAAATCACTTTTCTGTATGTATGTATGTAGTATGTTCCGCCTCATTTTGTTAAAGTTTTGTTAAAATCTGTAATTGAATTTAAATGTTTGCTTCAATTCAAACCAAACTTGGTAACAATGATCAGTGGTGGGACTAAGGGTAATGGGGTCAAGGTCATGCAGGGGTCATCTGGGGTCATCTAGAGGTCAATTGTCATAGGAATGTACTAGACCACCTAACTTGGTCAGAAGAACCACTAACCTGAATGCAGAACAATGCCCAGGTCAAAGGTCATGCAGGGTCATCTGGGGTAATCTAGAGGTCAATGTCATAGGAATTACTAGGACCACCTAACTTGGTCAGAAGAACCACTAACCTGAATGCCAGAACAATGCCAGTCAAGGTCATTGCAGGGTCATGCAGGGTCATCTAAAGGTCAATTGTCATAGGAATGTCTAGACACCTAACTTGGTCCAAAGAACCACTGACCTGAATGCCAACAATGCCCAGTCAAAGGTCATGCAGGCGGTCATCAGGGTCATCTATGGGTCACTTTCCATCGGGATGTCCTAGGACCACCAAACTTGGCCAGAAGAACCACTGCCCAGAACGCAAAACATTTCGAGGTCAAAGTAGTTCTACTGAACAAATTTAATATTGTCATAGTTTTATGGCTTGCCCCCCCCCCCCCCCCAGCATTCCTGAAAAACTGCCAATTAAAAGGTCATTGCCTCATTTGTGACGATTTAAAAACAGGCGAGACTTGTGGTTCGAGAACCAACTTGTTTTTAAAATCCTACTTGTTGCAGCTATGGAATGAAATGTTGAATGATTCAACGTCCGGCAACCGACCATCACAGAGGACGAGCCCTAGTTCACCTTTATCGTCATCATCATCCTCATCCTCCTCGCCCCAAGGAGGACCCTCATCTGGCTCCAACCGAAATTCCACATCACCTAGTAATAATAGAACGTTAGGAATGCAGTCCGGCCCTGGGAGGACTACTTTGACGTTTCATCAAAGAGGTGGGGGTCAACAACCTGCGGCTGACATGATTGCGTGAGTTATTTCTATGTACAGTAATTCATGTAATCATTAATATGATAAAGAAAGAAAGAAAGAAATTTATAATTAGATAAATAGATAAAGAAAGAAAGAAATGAATAAATAGATAAATGAATGAATGAATGAATGCATTAAATGAATAGATAAATAAATATGTATATTTAATGAAGAGAATCAAGTGTTTGTTACAAGAGTTTGCATAATATCTGAAGATAATCACACCAATAATACCACAAACAAAACTAAACTAAAATCAAACTCTAAAACTAAAATCAACTACAATGTAGTACGTAACAAGAATGCTTATGTTATACGTTGAGGCTGATACATGGAAGAGCCATCATCCCTGCCAGCCTTCAATTATTCTCAACCATTGCACCTCTTCTGGTAATCCGAACTTGGAATCTAAATATTGAGAATTTCTCTATTCAAAAAATTGTAAAATTTATAACCCTGTATTTTAAGCAAGAGTGACTTATGTACAGCTAGTGATACATTTCCCATTGGAACAACAAATAATAATTTAACAAGAAAATTTGTTGTGATTTTCTGACTGTTTTTTCATGTAGATGCAATCACCAATACACCAATCCCTCTCCCTTCAAAATGTTTAGGGAACCTTATTAAAGAGAGAGAGAAAAAAATGACCAAATACCCCCTTTCACTTCAAAATGTTCAGGAACAAGAATTGAGAGGAAAATAACCAAATTCCCCCCCCCCCATTAAAAAAAATGTCGTTGTTTTTTCACCAAATAAAGGTGGCCACCTTTTGTGGAGACAGTAGTTGCTTCATTTTGTAAGATTGAAGTGTGTCATTTGGACTGTACAGCATCTGGCTTCAGAGCTGAACAATTCTGAAAAAGTCATTTTCACAATAAATTGAGATATGAGGTTTTTTTCACCTTTCTGAACTCATTCACTTTCCCACCTTACAAAAGGTTATGTTGCTACTAGGTTAATGTAGGCAACATGTTGCCACGTTGCGTACATAGAAACTAAAGATGCTGTTTCCTTTTTGAAAAAACAACAACATTTTATTATCATTCTTATGTAGCAGAACTGAAGTTTGTTTTGAAACAGCATTGTTTCACTGGAATTTTAATCACCATGTTATGGCCTTCAGCTTACAGGCCAGTTCTCTATTTTGTTTGGGATCTTTGTAGATTATATTTGTGGTACTCCACTCAGTCACGTCTTCAATCACATATAACAGTGCAGGAAGACATAGATAAATCATGCCCTTCAATGTTTCAAGATTATCCATAGAGGAGATAATTTTGATACCTGCCTTTTAATTCCTGCGTACACTCTACAAAAACCACTTGTTGCTTTAACCCTACACTAACTTGGGGGGGGGGTTCAATTTGAACCCCCCTTTGACAAATTTTGCAACCATTCTGCCGTGCAACATTTTTTGACCGCTTCGCTCGGTGACTTTTTACTTTCAAGTCTTGCACATCTTTTAAGACCATTGTTGTGAAAATCAGACATACTGTTACAACGTTGTGCGTATTTTTATACATGCATGTCAACCCCAAAATTGCTCAAAAACATGATTTCATGTACAAAATCAATGCAAATTGTGTTTTGAGCCTAAATTCATAAATATGCTTGATTATTTTTACTTTTACTGATTAAAATTAATTAATTTTATGCTCTCTGTGATCGCAAAAGTGTCCCCGACAAATTTCATCGAAAAAACAGTAGAAAACAAAAGTTCGACAAAACAAGGTAATACATAAGAAATTCACATAACAATAAAATACATAAGAAATTAGTTCTGATTCCGATATGGCAAATTTTTTGTGGCTAATTGTTAGAAATGTCAGAAAGAATATTTTCACCAAAAATCAGCATTTTACTACATATTTTTAGTGAGTTAAAGGCAAAAACTTAAGTTTATGCCCTTATTTGCATAATTAATTACTTATAAAATAGAACTTTTTTTTTTTTTGAAATTTAACCATACAGTCGTGCAGTTTACATCCAACTCTATACGCCTGCAAATTTTCGGACCATCGCGCAATCCACAGCCAAGATCTGAAGGGGGGGGGTGTTAAAAACCTGGTCTGAAATAGTCCAGTTAAAATAGGGTTAACTATATGTCATCAATTGCCTTTCCAGCTGCCCAAACCTGATCCTATGTCCATTCCTCGTAGCTGGACAATGACACCCCTTTCTCCTGTCTGGTGCAGAGCAAGCCTATGACTTGTGCGGATCATCTTGGTGTCATCGCACAACTCGTGCATTCCCCCTCATACTCACCCTAACTAGACATGTACATTATACATGTCGACATGGTCATTACAACAATGTTTAATTTGCTAGACCTGGTTTTGTATTTGTATATTTCCACAGAATTTTACACCAACTACTAGGGATGGCCACTCCACCAGGTGGGCCAACAGGGCCTGGTGGGGTTTATTTCCCAGTGTGAGTATCCAGTTTTAACGAGAGATTTATTGTCAATGTCAATGTTGAGATAAAACTGGTTGAAAAATAAGATAGCAACTCATAAATTTGACTTTTTAAGTCTGTGGTATCACAACTCAATAAGGCCTCTAGTGACACCACAATTCAATTTATAGCTTGGGATGCATTAAGGGAAAAAGACAATATAATGCACTAGCTGGCAATAGCTACCTAGCTATACGTATTAACTTTAAGAACCGTATTGGGTAGAGGTGCAGAAATTGAAGCCAAATGGGGATTACTGACAGTGTTACTCTGTTTGTATAGTGCATAACTATTTCTGTTTGACCATTACTCTTTCTATTTGACCTTGGTTGGCATATATAAGGCCAGCTAATCTCGCTAAGCCATGGCCCTGCAACCAGGGCTTGCTGGCAAGCTGGTGATGCCAATCAGCAGCTGAAAATATGACCAGTCATGGCTTGGGGAAGCTGTGAGTGTTGAATGCACTGTAATTGGGATTAGAACCATGTCCACATTCTGAAAAAGTGTTCTAACTTAGTTATCTCTCAACTTTTGTACTAGTTGCCATAGTTAGGGAAACCTGAACAGCCTTTCCGTGAAAGTGTCACACGAGTCACGCATGCTGTATGTCACATGTCACAAGCCAGGGTATAGATGATTGCTTTACGTGAGCAGGAAAAACAATCGGCTTCAATTATTTTCTCGGTTTTGATCAGTATCCTGGCTTGTGAATTTAGTGACATACAGCATGTGTGACTCGCGTGACACTTACACGGAATGGCTGTTAAGGTAACCTATTTCAGTATTTCCATCTTTCAATGTTTATAGGATAAATGAACTGTACAGTTTTAAATCGTTATGTAGACACTGCAAATCAATGATATGTGCTTTAACTCTTAACGTGCCAGAGGATTTAAACCTCTATGGACTTTATGTGTATTATTAGATGCAGATCTGCGACTTCGGCACGTTAAGAGCAAATCACAGTATGACACGTCAGAATATAGCCATGTATTCTGTAAGCATTGATAAATAACATGTACTATCTCCAGACTAACTTAAATCTTTTTTTCCTTGTAGTCAAATGCTCAACATCCATGGCAGTCCAAGGGACTATGCCTGGGGTGAAGGAGGTCTTGATGCAGTCATCACACAGGTAATTATACTGGAATAATCAACAGTTTCGTATCAATCTGGTGGGTCAAGGGTCAAATCTCACAGGTCACTTGCATGCTATGTGAGGCAATTCACTTTAATTTAACCCTATCTCGTGGGCCGGGGGGGGGGGGGGGGGGGTCCTGGGCCTCCTCGAAGGTTCGCGCGATATGTCCACAATGCAAAAAGCTTTCGCTGCGATGTTTCATGACTTTTTTCCTCCGAGTCTCCAGCATCTTTTAAGACTAAATTTGCGAAGCCCAGGTACACGGTTCCGAATATACGCATAATTTTGTACATGCATGTCACACCAAAAATTGCTCAAAAACATGATTTTGTGTACAATTTCAATACAAATTGTGTTTTCAGCCAAAAGTCATAATTGTATGAATATTTTTGCTTTTACTGATTAAAATTACTTAATATTATGCTGTTTATGATTGTATAAGTGTCACCGACAAATTTCATCGGCGAAACATTAAAAACAAAAGGTCGAAAAAACAAAGAAATACTTAAGAAATTGCAAAAACAATAAAATACATTAGAATTTGATACTTATATCGCATTTTTATCAGGTACATTTGCTAAGAACACCACAAAGGGTCTCTACACCAAAAATTAGCACATTTGGAGCTTTAATTAGAGCAAAAAGTATGATTTCACAGATGAATTATGCATAAATTAGCAGAATTAACTAAACAATTTTCAAGAAAAAATAACTATACAATTTTGTAGATTAGGTCGAAGGCAACATGTGTGCCAATTTTCGTCGCGATTGCACAGCCGACAGCCGAGATCTGAAGGGGTTGGGGGGGGGGCCTGTGAGGCCTGGCAGAGATAGGGTTAAGCAAGATAGATTGACAGATAACATATATGATTAAAGGCATTGTATAACAATGTTTCTAGTTTTAAAAATCTGAGCTACATGATTCCCCATGCTACTAGTGTCTTTGATACGGTCTAAAAATGAAGCCCTGAAAAAATTGCAGTGTAAAACAATCATTAAGTGCTTTAAAAAAGTGAACATCATTGAGAGACCATTCCAGCTTTTCTCCATAGACTGCTGTGTTGCAGAATTTCCTATTGGCTGATATGAAATTAATGTGCCAATTTGTATCTGCACATATTGTACTAGTGACAGCATAACTTTCCAAACTTTTGTGTTCTTGGGTGTTTATTTGTCCATTCAATCACTGTCAGATATGTCAGATAGTAAAGTTCGACAATTTTTTAAACAGGTCTTCCACAGTGTTATATAGTGTCTTTAAAGCATGCATCTCGGCTGAATGATGTTTCAGTATAGATGAGTGGATTGATTAAATTTGGGGTCAGATGTCAAAGGTCAACACCTAAGACTATGTTAACAGCACTTGTGACTGGAGCTTTTGTTTACCATGATATCTCAAATTGGGAGAGTTGGATTTTCATGAAACTTCCGTGAAGTATGTATCGCCATATGTAAATCGTCTGATTAAATTTTGGGGTCATAAAGGTCAAAGATAACAGGTCATATTTGTTACTGCTTTGGGTAACAGGAAGAGAAGAAAAGATTAAAGGTTTTGGCTAACATTTACCACAGTTAAAAAAATCTGAGCCGCATGATTCCTCATTGCTACCAGTGTCTTTGATGAGGTCTAAAAATGAAGCCCTGAAAAAATTGTATTTCAAAATTTATTTAGTGCTTTAAAAAAGTGAAAATCTAAGTTGGCGCAGATTCACTTGCCCATTTCCTCCCATAGACTACTGTGTGTACACCTAGGTTAATAAAACTCGCCCCGGGTTTTTGTTTATTCATGTTATACTTGCCATTGCCAGTGTAACTTTCCAAACTTTTGTATTCTAGGGTGATTATTTGTCCATTTGAACACTACTATGTAGCTCAGATATCAAAGTTTGACAATTTTTTTAATTGAAGCTCCATAATGTTAGCCTATCACTTTAAATGTGGTACCATGTTAGGTTTTGATGAAGCAGATGACGGAGGCATACCCATCGACTGCGCAGTAGTCAAATTTCACTTGTTTCATTTTCCTTTCTACTCTTTTTTCTGTAGTTGTTGAATAATGCAGAAGGACAGGGCCCACCACCAGCACCACCCAGTGCGATTGAAACAAGATTAACAGACATAGAGATATCAAATAAGCACATCGGTGAGTTCAGTATTTGTGCATTTTACAGTTTTGGAAGCCTTGAGAGTGTCATATCAATATTGCGGAATACTGTGATCTTGGAATCATATTGATTTGGTTGTATTGAAATTATTGTGTTAGTGATATATCTAGTCCATGCAGTATTGGCTATCAAAAAGTACAATTAATTGGTATAATTATGAAATACACCACCTAATATTCTGACTTTGACATTCTGTTAAATATGCAATGATTTCAATTCAGAAACAACTTCAAATACATACTATGGTAACTGTAACTTTGGCTGTGACTTGAACTAAACATAAATTGATGTCACAAGGAAATCATTTTAAAAACCCAGTGTTGACAACCAATAGTACATGACTACATGTACTGTTGAAAAATAAAGCTAGCACCAATTACTGATAGGGTTTGCTAACAGGATATGTAGCACACGGGTGTAGATAGAGTTTGGCCAACTTGGTGTTAAACAGTACACAACATCAAGCTGTGTGTCATGTGATGGCCATTAAACAATCAGTTTCCTTGGGCAGCACCATTGTTAATTGAGAGTTACACACGAGAAGGTGCCATGTTGTGACCTATTGAATCTATGTTGGCCAAACTCTTTTTCCTGATCCTGATGTTACATATACCTAGGTCTGGATTGCAGATCAATAAATGTTATTTTAGCCTCCAAAGTGAGCATTTCATTTTCCTTTGGAAGTAACATGCAAGACTGCTTATAGTCCATGGGTCCAAAATGTTATGTCTGTTATAGGGGCTGGGGTGAGAGGGATGGGAGAAGTGGCATTTCTTCCAAATCTGTCATCTGATTGGCTTGGCATGTGAGATAAGGTGACTTAGAATCCCAGACTACAATACACCAAATTCCATCAAAATCTCAGATGGTCAGGTTTAAAATGTCGCTTTAAGGGGCAAATCAACACAGAATGACACATACCTCTGTTTTGTTTTCCAGAGCAATCACAGGAGTGTCCGGTATGTAAAGAAGATTTCAAAGCAGGTGAAAAGGCTAAACAACTACCCTGCACTCACTTTTTCCATCCTGACTGTGTTGTCACATGGCTTGAAATGGTATGTAGTCTTACAGGCTTAGGAGTGGAAATGGTTCCTTTTAAGATTTTTACAGATCTTGTTAAATTTTCACCAAATTTGATCACTCGTCTCAAATTTAAGGCAGAGCATTTTGGTTTAATCTTGAAGCTCTTTGTCCATAAATGCCACCATGGCAACCTTGAAACAAAGTGCAAATTTTTCATTTGTGGAGATTTGTTTTTTTTTTATTTGCTTACTTGTGTTTTTTTTATTTCAATGAGGATTTCACTATATTAAATCAGTACATAAGTTTATTATCACATTTTACTTGTGGAAAATGATTTTTTTTTTTTTTTAAAGTTGGCACAACAAAATATATCGATCAAATATTAGTAACAGTAAACAATATCTTTCAGATTATATGATTTGCCATGGACTGTGTCTTATTCTTTAAAAAAGCTTATACCAACATGGTGTGTTGGCTTTTATTATAAGGAACACAAAGGATCATATTTCTGAACATTGTGAGCCATTACTGAGATATCTCCGTCATAAATTGTATTTTGTCTCACCCAGGCGATGTGCAGTAATCATTTGTTTCAGTTGCACTACACTTGTTTTCCTTTTTTTTCGGGGGGGGGGGGAGGGAGTCATAGGGTGGGTTTATTGCTGTTCTTCACTAACAAGGTGCAATGGATATTAAACTTACAAGGCTCATTTTCATTTGTAATATTCCATGGTATGTTTTCATTTTTTTCTCACTTACCATACTATACATAGAAAGTACTGATAGTGTGGTATTTAACTCATTCAATACTAGAGCCTGTCCAGAGTAAAATAATCACTACAAATTTGCTTTCTCATCAAATCGGCAACATACTGGTATAGTCTAAAAGGGTCATGGGTATTGAATGATGTGTCAAACATTCGGCTAATTAATTAATTATTTATTGGTGAAATTTTTAAGATCTTATTTTTCTTGTGAAATTTAAGACTAAAAATAATTTTTGATTGAATAACTTTCATTTTTAAATGACATAAAAAAGATAAACACTTCAGTAAAATATGTTTCTCAATTAGTTCAATACATCACCCACTAACAAAGTGGAACAACCCAAAGCCTCATCATAACCACAGCCATTGCCAATTTGATAAGTTTTATGAATATTCTAGTTAAATCTCATTTAAAAATTCATAACAAAATGAATATTCATTATGACATTGTAGCACCCAATTCATTGAATAGCTGATTTTTTTTTCTACTTTAGCATATTCATTAGATGGGGTAAATACTAAATACAGCCACATTATAAGATAAAAAGGCAAACCACAAATATGTGGTCCTAGTATTGAATGGATTAAAAGGAAGAGTAGGATGGATGAAGTTTAATGAGCTTGCCTCGATTCTATTTGGTACAAGGCTTATGATAATAAATTGTGGTAGAAGTAGTTAAGAAAACTGGGTTGAAATGGCTGGGTCATATATTGAGAAGGAAAGATGACAAACCTGTGAAAAGAGTGTGAGATCTAGAAGTGGATGGCATAAGGGGAAGGGGAAGACCAAGGATTATGTTGAAAGAAATGGTAAGTTGAGAAAATGGGAGGGTTTGGCTAAGAGAAGAAGATGCTCAAGACATGAGAAAGTGGAATGAGGGAGTGTCATCATGGTGCAAAGTCAGTGACTCCTTGTAAGAGGGAAGATGCTGACTTTAATAAATGATGATGATGATGATAATGATGATGAATAAATGTCTTAATATACCATATCATTTGCTTTTTAGTAACCAGCCAATAACATGATTATATTGTTTTGTTTATGTTTTGTATTTCAGCATAATACGTGTCCAGTATGTAGACACCCAATAACAGAGACTGCTTCAGGCTCGAGTGCAAGGTAGAGGGACGATAGAAATGTATATTGGTTTGAAAGTGATTATAAAAATATATCTATAATTACCTAGATAATTCATGTGTCTATCTATAGCCAACTTGTACTAATGGAAGTGTAGAAGCACCTCTGAGAAGTTGAGATAATTTGAATGTAGTGGTAATAATCATAATAACGTTGTGTGCCTGTTAGAGGGCTGCTGTGGAAAGTCTACAGTGTTTACGCCCTTTTTCCAGGTGCACAATCAATTTGGAGGTAATACTTAACTATTAACTGTTACCGCATCAAGAAGTGACACTCAAGCCACACCTCCACCCAAGCCCCTCTCCCAGAAAAGTGGTATGCATGCACTTCATCGAAAAGAGAAGGGTGAAAACCCAATTTTGTTGTCACATATCGACATGCATATTAGTACATGGGGCTGGATGCCAACGAGTAACAGTGATTAAGTTCACTTGTCTCGTCCCTGTCATACAAATCACTTGTAACAAAAATCATCATAATAATGATAATAATAAGGATTCAAACATAATTAGGTTCATGTTTTGCCAATTTTCATGAAGAAATCAGAGATATTTTAATTGATGCATCAGGCATTCCATGAACCTTAGATGACAAGGTCCCATTGTGGGTTCCTGCTGTGTCTTTAAAGTCATTTGTATAAGGCTTCAGGTGTCATGTTACCCACTTGATACAATGATCCCCTACCCACCCCCCCCCCCTTCATAACCCACTCCCACTGGCTTCCTTTATCTTTATCAGATGTCCTCTGTGTTAAATTGTCACAAATCAGGTCATCTGGAAAATGAAGTGTGGGTTTAGTTGGCCTACATCAGCAATGCAGGGTTACATCCAGGATTTTTGTGGGTGGGTCATGATCATGATTTTGTGGACCTTTTCACAATGAAATAGAGGAAGATGTGATAAAACATAATTTTTTTTTTTATGGGGGGGGGGTGGGGTTGTACAACCCTCCTTGCATACACCCATGCAACATGATCACTGAATCTTTTCAGAATCAGAGAAATAAACATAGTGGAGCCCATCGCTGGAAACATTGTGTTTGAACCCATCCTTGATTATCAAATGCATAACCTTTAATACTATTTGCATTTGATATTCAAGTTGTGTGGAAGTGCAATCTTTCTAGCAATAAGCAACAGAGTGGCAGATTTATTTTTCTTTGAGGGGGGGGGGGTGAGCTAACTGGCCATGCCCCTCCTGTTTGCAAAAAATTTATACACAAATTATAAGTGGCTGGTGGCTCTTTAATCTAATTTGTTGTCTCATCTTCAACAAAATCCTACCTCCACCCTTGAAACTTTTAAGATGAGTAACATTAGATTGTGTGTACAAATGATCTTATCACCATAAATGAGTAATTGAGGGGACTACCATTATAATGTTGGGTCATAGTTGGACTTTTTTTCTACGTAGTGCACATGTGTATTCCTACCGTCTTGGGATTCAACAACTTCCCATCTCCATGGAGATGTACAAAGTTGAGATGCTAAAGTTACACAAAATATTCTTGTTTATTGATTTATTCTAAAATAATGAAACTATATATCAGAAATTTATTAAGGTTTAAAAAATATTTCATGAATTTCACAGGCATTGCATTGCATTACCTTTGCAAGATTGAATTGACATTGTTGAATCAGTGAAATCTGCACATGCGCATTTGGCAAAAAGAGTGCCATCTATGCGAAGATGTTGCATTGTTGGTAACCTCAATTCAAGATCTTGTAATTTTGTCAAATGTGTCCATATATTTGAAGTGGCAGTACTTGCTTATAACATTTAAGATTGAAAGATTAAGGTGATAAAAGTATATTTTATACACAATTGAGAAACCTAAGGTATTTCAAGTAAAATAGTAAATACCTTTAACACAATTTGGGGTAACTAAAATTATCTCAACTTCTCAGTCGGACTTGTATGCTGCATATCTACCTGAGTATACAGATTATTTTCTGGCTAACTTATAGAATATTGTTTGGTATCTTGCAAGAATTTTGATTAAAGGATAAAGTGTACACTATTTAATTGTAAATAAATATTGTATGTACATGTAAGAATAATATCTGTTCTCCACTGAAAGAGGATTGAATTGTGTCAAAATATTTTCAGATGAGACAGAATGCCTCCTCTTCTTGATTGATAAAAGAAGAGATTTTTTAACACATATCAGTTGTCTGGCCATTTGGTACAATTTATACATGAGTTTGCTTTTGCATTGTTTTGAAATCTTACAACTAGTGAAAAATCAGTTTAACAATTATATTGTTGGGGCATATTTTCTGCTGAAAATGTGGTATAAACGACTGTTGAAATGGATTTTATTCCATTAGCAATTTATCAAAAGTATGATTTAACTGTGAAACGTGAAACTTGGTAATATTATATCTGAAAGAAGAAGTTTTTCACAACACGACTGTATACCATGGGAAATGTTAACATAAATGTGCAACACTCAAAGCATTTATGAGGCAGTTCCTTAGATGTACACATAATCTCTGGCTGAAATACTGAGATCTCATTTGAAAAATAGATCTGGAATTGTTAAGAAAGTTATAGTCATATTTCAATGGATTATTCGCAGCTAGAACAAAATGCAATTAAGTCATGTGGAATAGTTTATATCCAAAAATGTAACACATTTTTTCTCTTTGTGTCTGCCACAAATTTTGTGTACAGGAAAGGTTAGAAAGTCAATGTCAAATTTAAGTTTTGAAAGTTGTGAATATATCTGGAAACATATTTTTGTAATTCGTATGGATGAGGATTATTATTTTTTTATTTATTTATTTTTTTGAGAGGGTGCAGGGGCACCAGTTAGAAAAAAGCTTTAATTCATGGGCCATATTCATTAAGTTTAGCAGAACATATATTTTTTTTTTGGGGGGGGGTGGGGGTAGACAAAGGGGGTTTAAAATGCTCCTGCAATCCATGGAGATGCATGTGTGTGAGTGAATTTGTTGAAAATGCTCATCACATAATTTCTTCCTGCTCATTTGCTATTTACTAGTTCTAACTTATCCTTTACCTTTGACATATCTTACACAGAATTTAGATAGCAATATTTTTTGTGGATTTTGATTTCAAAAGATATTACCAACTTAGTTAGGTATAGTGTATATAATAAAACTTCAGACATCAGAAATCTGATGTCATGTGAAGATGAAAAAGCAAATATTAAAAAACACAAACAAAAAAAACCAACAAAATCAAGAATATTCGTTGAATGCTAGCATGACAGTGGCAGGACTGCTTTGTACCAACATATGCAACTGATCGCAAATGCAACAAGTGTATGCAAGTCAGTTTCATTTACTGGTACTTGTACAGTGTAGCCCAGAAAAAAAAGGTACACTAAATTTATCATTTTTCTCCTTCATTATATGAGAAAGTTACTTCTTTCCCCATTCATTTGATAGTGTGTTGTTTTCTGAGTAGTACAACACGTAGATCATCAATTTCAGAGGCAACTTTGCAAAGCAGTGCATTTCAGCCTTTCAAGCAGTAAAACGGTAATGAGGCGTTCTGTTGATAGTATTCTGTAGAAATTACATGTAAACTGGCATGTGCATACCAAATTTACGATGGTTCACAAAAATGGCTGTAAAATGGAAAGTACTCAACTAAAATAGGTGATCTTGGTGTCATTCACAAAAAATAGTTTATCAGATGAACCAAACAAAGATAAGCAATTAAGTTGGGAAATAACCGTAAATGTAACTGACTAACTGTACCTGTCCATTTTTTTCTGGGCCACCCTGAATTTTACAGAGCATTTTCACATGGCAGGCAAATGATGATTGCAGTCATGTTTACAATCTCCTGATCACTATAATTATGGTATTTTTAGCCATGAAAAAGCAAACTAGAATCATGATTGCAAATTGTCAAATTAGATATATACTTTGTTTATTCCTCGGGCTCATTCACTCCGCTCTCTTGTGAGTGAATTTCAGGAAATTTGGAATGCTTCTGTGGCATGTCTGTTGTATAGACATGCCATGTGCATCCATTACCATGGGTGATTGACAAGGACCCACAAATACGGCCATACCTCTTACCTAGAAATTTGACATCTAATCACAATGTCTGAGAAGAATTTTCTCCCATGTGTTATAAGTTGAATCTGTCCCCGCTCCTATGGTGGAGCATCGGGCAGTGCCAGTATTTGCTTGTGTAACCCTACCGTAGACCACACACATGGCTGCACAAGGCAGTTTGAAGACAGTGGGGGGTTAGCCTTCTGGTAGTCCCATGCGTTCAACTTATGTAGCCCATCTAGATATCTGAGCGTCAGGCTAGAGGCATTAGGTACCTTTTTTAAAATGGTCTTTGGTATGACCCGACTGTGAGTTGATCTCACATTCTCCTGATCAAGATGCAGACATTCTACCAGATGAGCCAACTGGCCTGTCATTTTTCTTGTGTGTTAGATTGGTAATTTGACGTGCTGTGACTGCAGTCATTATTGCAATCATGACTTAGCCTCCATGTGAAAATGTTCATAGTTAATTTCTCTTCACCTCCCATTATTATTCTTAAGACACCACATCTGCAATCCATCTCCCATGTCACATTAATAACAATATACAGATATGTAAGAATTATATATTTTCAACTTTTAATCAACATTGAGCAAGTTTTTGAGTGTAGTATCAACTTCAAATGGCTGTAACTTTTATACATGCATGTCACGAAACGTTTTGTGTAGAAAAGTTGTAGATAGACATATACCCCTTTTAGAAATATTGCATCGTCAAAAAATGTGGGACATGTTAAGATTTATCACACAATTAAAGACTGTATTTAGGATTTGCACTCCACCAAAATGAACTTATCGACTAACTAAGCTAAAATCATTTATAATATAAAAATTCACATAAATATTCAACTCTCACAAAAGCTTTGGGGCTGTAAAGCCAGGTTTTGTGAAAATGAGCACTGTTAAAATTCAAACAAAGTACATAATTTAACATCCTACACTGAATTTGAATTTTTTCAGACGTTAAACTAGTCCGACTGTCAAACCCCATTCGTATATCATCCAGTGAAACTCAATATCTACTGATCATAGCTTACAAGGTTAAAAGCTCACACCATAGCAGTTGGATGATTGTCATGCAATCTCTGCTATAATAGTTGGACTCTACTAAATTCAACATTAGGAGGTGAAAGCTACATCCAGTGTCTGAAACCTAGACTACAGTTACAAAATACAAATTCAGCAACCACCCAATTTTATATGATTTACCTTCATATTTAAAAAACTTTAGAAACATATAAATCCCAAATATTGAACACTGCTTTTTATGCCTCCGCAACGAAGTTGCCGGAGGCATTATGTTTTCGGGTTGTCCGTCCGTTACCGGATCTCGTTACCGCGATAACTTGAGAACCCCCAATCGGATTTTGATGTAACTAGGGTGAAGTATGTATTATGAGCCACCAATGAACTGATTAGATTTTGGAGTTCAAAGGTCAAAAGGTCAAAGGTCACCGGGCCTAAAATATGTCTGATTCGGGCTCATTACCGCGATAACTTGAGAGCGGCTGGTCAGATTTCGATGACACTAGGACCAAGTATGTACTATGAGCCACCAATGAACTCATTAGATTTTGGAGCTGAAAGGTCAAAGGTCAAGGTCACCGCGCCTTAAATATGTCTGATTTGGGCTCGTTACTGCGATAACTTGAGAACGGCCGGTTGAATTTTCATGTTACGTGGGTGAAGTATGTACATGTATTATGAGCCACCAATGAACTGATTAGATTTTGGAGTTCAAAGGTCAAAAGGTCAAAGGTCACCGGGCCTAAAATATGTCTGATTCGGGCTCGTTACCGCGAAAACTTGAGAACAGCTTATCCAGGGCTCCACACTAACTTTTTTTCCTTCTTACCCTTTGGGCAAGTGAAATTATCATTTTCAGATATTTACTTGCCCGAATGAAACATTTACTTGCCCGAAAATTTTAACCAATAGGGCCTTTGGACATTGGACATTTGTTAGTTTATTTCTGGGGTTGCAAATGGC
>JZLH01S0251425.1:2350-13494 GCA_001188425.1 Eucidaris tribuloides
GCATTTGGTCCGTCACAGCATGGTGAATGGGGTGCGTCAGTTTGTATACGTTTAAATAGGCCTAGGCACAGTCATTGTAAGAAAATGGTCCTTCATAATCGAGACACAGAGGTGCGTCATGGTATAGGAAAATCCGACTCGCATTTGACAAGTGACGCACCATTCCCGGGGGTCGAGGGGTGCGTCTTACAATTGATAGGTGTATAAAACAATGAACTGATCACTTCACTGGAAAAAATATTTTAAAAAATAAAAAAACAGTGTCAACCTTGATTTGACACTTACCTATTGCCAGGGAAAGAAATATTCACTTTCAATTTCCTTATCACAGGGCTCCATGCTAACTTTTTTTCCTACTTGATGATCAATTTCAGATTTTTACTTGCCTGAATGAAAAATTTACTTGCCCGAAAATAATTAAAAAACATTAAAACTTATTCCCCTTAATTTTAACCGAGGCCTTTTTAAAGCATTGGACATTTGTTATTTTAAATCTGGAGGTTGCAAAAGGTATGATTTTTTAATTTAAAGAGTCATAAAACTAAGTACAATGAACAAAATTATGATGAAATTTATAAAGTTAGCTGAATGGTTTGTTTTCAGTAAGAATTTTGGACATGTTTTTCTCATTTCATGATCAAAATTTTACTTGCCCATTTGGGCAAGTAAATTTTAACATTTTGTGTTTTTACTTGCACGACATGAAATTTTACTTGCCCTGGGCAAGCGGGCAAGTGTTGGTGTTGAGCCCTGCTTATCAAGTTACAACAGAGTTTTACAATAACTGATGAACACATAGACATCTAATGCACCATGTACAACTATCAGGGTTGGCAATTCTTCAAATGGAAAAAAAATATTCAGATTTTTTACTTTGTAAATTTCAAATCAATTTTTTAAAGTTCCAACATAGATAGCCCACTGTGAAAAGGGGTTGACTTGAAGAATTCAAATCAATTCATCATTTGAAATACTGGATTTTTTTTTCTCCGTTAAACCAAAAAAGGAAATATCCAATCTTGATTTTCCATCAATTTTGTCACATGAAAAATTTTGTACTACATATTTCTTTGTTTTTCTGATTTATCAATGCTTGAAATTATTTGATTCCAATCCGCCAACCCTAACAACAACCAACCACTGGCATAATATCCTAGTTATGTACCTACAGTATAGTACATTGCATTATGGTTGACAGCGTGCATATTTGATACAGTACATGGTGTAACCTTGTGTATTTTTGGTGACCCCTGACTGTATCCCAGGATCTCTATATTATGCACCCCCATAATCAGCTGTCAACAGCGGGGCTTAGACAGGACGTGTTGCTATGAATCATATAGATGCCCAACCTGTGGTTCGAGTCTGTCCTCTGTAGAATGAGTATCACGAAGTTTGTCATGTTTTTGCTCTGTTGCTAATGTAGGTTTGTTGCTATGCAAGACACAGTGTCAGAATCTCAGAATGGCAAAAGTTTCTTTTACTGCAGTGGTCACAGTTACTAAAAAGGCCTGTATGTTGTGGAAGTTTTGTATGGTGCACAATGCCCTCACTACATGTATATGTACATATGTATATGCAGTGCATGTACAGTATTTCTGGAATGCCATATAATAGTACCATGAATACATGTATTTCTATGGTTTTATTGAATTCAAGAATTTTATGACTAGACAACTGCAAACATTTTTGCATCAAATCCTGACATCTGTGATAATATGATAAAATTGTGAAAATAAACTCAAGACTGAGATTTGTTCCTTTTTGGTGATCCGCAACGTGTACCGTTGGATCACATTTGATTTCGTTCAAATTTTTCTTTATTTTTTCTTTATGACCATTTTTGTTGTCAAATATTTCAGATCATGTCTGTCATGTTGCCTTTATGTATGTGTCATTGGGACTATCTCGACAAGTGACATGTATTTATGTGATCAGTCTCCGTTTGGTTCTATAGCGTCATTTGTCCAAATCTGTTTATGTCATTTCATGACTGAGGTGATTACGTAACCAATTTTGGACATAGTCAAGGTCGCTGGTCAGGTCACTTGAGACAATTCCACGTGGCGTGCGGTACGGAGGCGAGTCACGGGTGCGTTCAATCTTAAATTGTCCATCGACTAGGATTTTTGTTTTGCATGCGTTTCAGGAATTTTGGGCATTTTTGTGGCGAGCACCGTTTTCGTGATCGAATTTCGCCGTTTTTTCGATGCCGTTTTTGAATTAGCTGACTGAATTCTAATCATTTCGACTTTCAACATTGGACTATAAGGTGTATCGCGCCCGAAAACGTTAAGAACGCATGCGCGGACCTAGACTTAAGTGCATTTTAAAATCCAGTATATCTCTAGTAACCTAATTCACGTTTTTGGTTTACTGTCTATAGGCTATTGAGTGCTAGATTGATTTCAGCGTTATTTTGTTATTTCATTCACCGGATGACGTCATCTGTGACGTTTAATTGAAATCAAATGTAGTCATATGTCGGCTGGAGTGTCTGAGATGTTGCATATTTGTGATGATGTGTCATGCTAGTTCTCAAAAATGCTCTTTGTCAATGTGACCGTATCCGTGGTCTTCTATGAGTCATAGTTAAAAAGGATTTTCTGTATATTCATGATGATGCAAATAACTGACCAATTTAATGTTCAAGGTCGGGTCAGGATCAAATCTGGAATTATCTATGTGCGCGCACGCGCATAATGACGGTCGCGTACGCGCGTGTCAAATCTTTAAAAAAACGCTCATTCCTCAAATTGCAGTTTGAATACATTGCGTCAGTGTTATCTTAATTATCATAACATCGTCTAAGACGTCATTAATGAAAATCAGATTTAGTCCATATCTCGTGACTGGAGTTACATGTAACTAAGATGACGTGCGGATCACCTAATTCGTCTCAGTGACGAATTCAAATCTAGTTGCTATTTATGTTGTCTTTCCCACACAGACACATGCAATTAGAGGGCATGACACACGTAAGAATTAATTACATTTGTGAAATTAATTTGGGTTCTTATTTGCTTCAATAAAACCTATAATGTACAGTATGCACTTTGGATGTCAAACTATGTGACACATATTGACAAATCAAGCCTAGCAGGATCTTACTACAAACATATTGGCCAATCTTGGTTGCTAAACATGAACGTGTGCCACAAATAACTGCCTACATGCACACTCATCAACTTGTACAAATCTGTGATATCTGTAAGTTATACTCCAATCTCCAGGATGTCAGATAAAACTATTTACCCTATGATTAAACTACTGGGGTTACCACAAATATTACTGTACAGTGTACACACACCCATCCCAATTTGAACTGATCAAACTTTGTATGCTTTAGTGTTTGTATCCCAGACCATTCTTGTACACAGTTACTAAGTTTCATACAAGTCATGTAGGTCCTATACATGTAGACTGTGGACACAATAAAAAATCTGATATCAAATCAATGGTGGCAAATTCGGTGAGGTGTGAGATATCATGGGTGGGGAAGTCCCAAAGTGGTTAATACATGTACTTCAATAACTGTCTTCTTCTTGGAATGACAATGATTACCAGTAATATGTAGTTATTCTTACTACAGGATTTAGAGAGGATTTTATGATCGAACGATTTTCCATCACAGATTCCCACTCCCTTGGTTTCCAGGTGAAAGCAAAAAGTTAAACCTCTAAAAATGTCATATCTGATACATGTATAACATAAATATACATAATACTTGTAGGATTAACAGTTTGGACGGGTAGATTTCCTGCCACTGGTCTTCCGTTGTAATATTCACAGATTTACAAAGTCTCACATGTACATATCTGTGCTGGTATTTTTGACAGCATAATGGTTTGGTATCTACATGCAGATTTTGTTACAAAATATGTGTTCTGCTGTTTCAACCACTTGATTATTTATAATGTGTAAAAACTTAGCATAACCAGTAAAAATAGGAATGACAGCCATAGGTATTATAAATCAGTGTAGTACGGCACATGTATGAGTAAGTGTGTAATCATACATTCAACAAACAATAACAACAATGCTGACTTGTTTGTACCTGCACAATTGGATCATTGGCCATGACAGGGATGCTGACGTGAATTATACCAATTCCTGTTAAATGATGCTTGTCATCATGTCACCTTCAATACCTTTGTATGTAAATTTTGTATTCTGTACAGGCCTACATTAATTCATCCTGTTTTGCAAAGCAATCCAATTTGTTTTGTTTGTGTTTTATGTTAATTTCTTTTTGGGGGAATAAGTGACAGTGTGCATGTATCTTGAAAGGGAAATACGTGTACATATATGTAGCAGACTAGCAGGACTGGAATAAGTCCTTACTTTGGTATAAAACTACTCTAGAATCAAGTGCGTTCAAGGCTTCTGCTGTCTAAATTTCACAGTCAATTATTTAGTACCTTTTAAACAATCACCAAAAGTACTCATTGTGACAGGCGTATTTGTTGTTTAGCTTGTATGGGATCAATTTCCATCAGGTCACCAGATTAATTCAATACTGGTAAATTAATGCCTATTTCTCCATATTGGCATACATGTATGTATCAACCCATTTGGTTCTTGAGGCATTCTTGACTTCTCCCAATCATGTCCATGCCCTTTAACCCGTTGAAGACTAGACACGAGATATCTCAATGCGAGTCTAATGGCAATGCGTGTTAAAGGGCATTGGCGTGATTGGTAAAACATGCCTCAAGAACCAGACTGGTTGAAAGACATACGAAAGATACACCAGCTGGAGTGTATTTCCTGGCTGAAAGGATTTACCTTGAATTGCTAACTTAAAGAGAATCATGCATAAACATAACAGCACTTCATTTCTCTTGAGCTAGGAGAGAAATAAATCCCATAGAAAACTACTCAACAAATTTGCCAGTCACAAGGCATACTGATGGAAGTGCTTTCAAAATAAGTCAACATGTGACCACAGAATTGTGACAATAGAATCCTTGCATTTTCTGCTTGATTCTAGAATTTAGTTTTACCCCAAGTTGAGGACTACCCCCAATTATGCTATTAATAACCTTTACAGCAAAATCAAAACACTGTGGAAGACACATTTAAAAAATTGTCGAACTTTGCTATCTGACATATTTGACAGTGTTTGAATGGACATATAAACACCTTAGTTAACACAAAAGTTTGGACAGTTATGCCGTCACTGGTACAATATGTGCAGATACAAATTGGCACATTAATTTCCTATCGAGGGATAGGAAATTCTGCAACACAGCAGTCTATGGGGGAAAGCTGGAATGGTCTCTCAATGATTTTTACTTTTTTAAAGCACTTACTGATGGTTTTAAACTGTAATTTTTTCAGGGCTTCATTTTTAGACCATGTCAGAGACACTGGTAGCATAGGAAATCATGCAGCTCAGATTTTTTAAACTGGAAACACTGTTATACAGTGCCTTTAAATAAGAAAGTCTGACACGGACTGGTGCATGTTGTATAACGTTAACAGAGCTTTGCTTAAAGTTGGTAAGGACTCCAACCAATGACCTTTCCAAACCAGCAAAGCACGATGAATCAGCTTCCTACACGTAATATGCACTCAATGTAACAAACACCGAGGCAAACACTTGGCAATCGTCTTGCACAATAAAATCAGTTCAGTGTTATGACTGTGCAGGCATTGCAATGTTACATTAGCTGAAGTTGGTCTGGGCCTTCAGTGTACATGATGGTGATCAACAAAATCCAAACACAACATGCAGGGCTACATACTGACCTTTTTTACTACTTGTAGGTGCCTGATTGGTCAAGCAAACTCTATTTTTATTTTCATTTATGTATTTGCCCTAACAAAGCTTTTACTTGCCCAACAGCTTAAAGGTAAATTACATGATTGGGGGTAGTCCTCAACTTGTACTGGAATGACACTAGAATCAAGTAAACTATGCAAGGATTATCCTGTGATAATCTTGTAATCAAAAGTTGACTCATTCTAGAATAACTAATGTCTATTGTCCCTCGTGGCAGGCAAACCTGTTGTGTGGCTCTCTGTGGGTCTTATTTTTATCGTACCCAGTTAAAAGTAAAATACTAGTATGTTCATGCTTGATTCCCCTTAAGTAAACAAATTATAGACAAATCCTTCCAGCTGGGAGATCCACTTTAGCTAGTGTATAGTTGGTATACATTTCAACTCATTTGGTTCTTGAGGCATTTTCAAGTGTTCCTAATCATGTCATTAACCTTTAAGTTTTGCTTACCTGTTCAGACAAGGAAACAAACTCTCTTTTTTCATTTATTAAATTGCCTGAACAAAATTTTTACTTGCCCTACAACCCCCTTCAGACAGCCCAAATTCGCCGGCTCTGAGCCGGCTCTGCTACTCCTCCACTTTCTGTCTGAATGGTTTAAGCCGGCGAAAAGGAGTATTAAGTACGCCCGCTCTGAGCCCGCTCTGAAACACCTCCGGAGGTGTTTCAGAGCCGGCGAAATAGAGTAGCTGATACGCTTCACCTTCTGTCTGAATGAGTTAAGCCGTCTCTGCTACTCGTTGCGCAGTGATGCATGCAAAGTTCACCAACATCCGCGCCGAAAAACAAAAGACAATCGCGCGTACAAATATACACTTCCTGTTCCGGTCTCGCAAGGTGAGGAGTGACTCCACCTTTTTGGTTGCTGTGTGAATGGTTTAAGACGGCGAAAAGGTGTAGCTGCTACGCGAATTCTGTGCTATCTGAAGGGGGTCATCGGATGGTTTCAAGACCGCTCAGAGCCGCCACAGCTACACCTTTTTTCTGTCTGAATGTGGCTTAAGTGAACAAAATGCTTGTTGATAATGTTACTTTAGAGACAGTATCCCATACAGTTAACACAGGACACATCCAGTTCCCATAGCCAACTGGTTTTATTATGAAGCAATAAGTAAAATAATCAGCAATTTAGTATTTACCTTCCATGTGCCTCGAAGCCGAGGTCTATTTCTTGACCATGAACAGACCGCCTGGCTCGTTCATGCTTTGTGTGGAGTGTATTGCTGTCGTATTTAAGAAATTCAAAGTGTTTTACATAACGGTTTAGTCTCTCGCCACCTGAAACAAAAACAAAGATAAAACAAAGATCGCAATGTTATGAAAGCAGACATGCAAATTGCAGTAATAATAAACAGTGGCTACATGTTTATGATTGTATCATACAGATTAGTATTCACAGACTAATTAAAATTAACTGTAATAATGATACTGAAGAGACTTCATGAACAGCGCATTTCACTCAAAGTCTAACCATGGACCTGCAACGGTCAGTAAGACCTCTTCTACCTCCATGGTAAGACCATTACATCATGGTTACTCTTTGGAACATTTTTCAAATTGTAGGTAATTACTGATCTTTAGATTTCACGGCCTTTTCTTTCCTCAATAGTCTTAGGGCACGAGTGTTGTTTTGTTGTGCCACTGGAGGGGTGCAAAAGAGTTTCTCTCGTTTCTGAAAATCATTCTGCTTTCTATGACACTTTCAATTCTCTCCAAAACACTTGTAAGCAATTGCAATGAAGACTTCAGGGCAGCATCGCTCATTAGCTTTTAAAGGACATGTACTTGATTTATGGCCAAAGGTCTACAATCCACGTTGTGTAAATGACAGGCATTTCTTCAGACGCCAATTCTGGAATCATTCCATTTTCTTTTTGTGACACCTTTCTTTTGAATAGGTCTCTATTTATGAGCAGGTACTTATAGCGAAGACCAAATCAAATTATGGTCATGAAAGGCATGGCAAGGGAGGGAACTTAAAGGTAAATGGCATGATTGGGGGTGGTCCTCCCTCATCTCCGGGTAAAACTATTCTACAATCAAGTAAACTATGCAAGGATTCTACTGTTAGAATTTTGTAGTCAAAAGTTGACTCATTTTAAAAGAAGTACCATTATTATGCCTTGCGACAGACGAATCTGTTCTGTCGTTTTCTATGGAATTGATTTCTCTTGGGGCACAAGAGAAATTCAGTGCTGGTATGTTCATGCTTGATTCTAAATGGAAAATTACTGTCCCTATTTCTTCTTAATTATTATTTTTCCTGTTTCTTTTTCTAATTCCTCATTGTAACAGTGGTAGGGACAAAGATTTTCTGTTTTCCAGTAAATTGAAACGGAAAATCCACTTCGGTTGTTTACTTTTCATGTGAAAATTCATGGAATTCACCTTTGCAAAACGGAATTCATGTTTTTGTTGTGTATATTTTCTATGACTAAACAGAATTTCCATTTTTAGATCAAGTTGAAACGGAATTGTAGGTTTTCAGAAATGGAAAATCACTGTCTCTACAGTGGTATTGAGGTTCTTCCAGGGCAGGAAATAAAATCTTATTTTCTGGAGCTACTTTCAAGCCTGAATTAGTGATGCCAGTATGATATACATTGAACCCTATGAGGATAATTGAGGGTTATTTAGTGATTTTAGGGGGCTATTTTGTTAATTCTGGGGGCTAAATCGCCCGTTGCCCCAGTGTATTTCCTACGCTGGGTTGTTCTTATTATTTGAGAAAGTGATCGCTGAGACTGAGGTAAGAATGACTGTGTATGCGATTCACAAACTTGGCCTAATTATATTTCTATGCAGGTACATCAAATTTCTTCATCTCACTGGGGCAATGGCATCAATAATTGCTTCAGTTTTATTTCATTATTAGAGAATTCTTACATAGTGGTACTCACTTTTAGAACACTACTCATGCAATATTCATAACTCACATTGAAGCACGCCAATACACATAATTCATATTGAAGCGCGCCCTCTATCCTCGAGCAAATGTAACATTTACCGAGATAGTAACATAGATCTAAATATAAATTATAAGGCCACACTTAGGACTGCTCACGCCTGAGTCTTCCTACGTTAAAAAAATTTATGATGGAATTTGGGACGGAGATAGGACGAAGATGTATGTATGTAGCTCACTAGCAGGATGAAAATTTAGTATAAAGCAATTACCAAGAGGTAGAGGTCTCTTCCCATCTCCCTTTACTTAGGATAGCACGCTTTAATGAAACGACCCCTGATTTATGATGAAGACACTTTCTTGTGAACGTCAGCCTCTATGGTTGACTTGGATGTACTACTCATCGACTGCCTTAAATTAATTGCACCTTATCTTAGAAAATATTTGTCAGTTTTACCTACATTTCCTCTAACTTGGACAGAAAATGCAGCAGATTTACATTTCGGGCTCAGATTGCTACTTCGTATCTTACGGGACGCATGGAAATCTCGGCAACAACCGTGACGTTCATCACTGTGCGCCTTTGCGAGGTCGTCATATAAACGGACCGCCTGCTGCCTATTGATTTAGCACGTACTGTAGGGTGGGAGTTTTTAGGCCTTTCAGGATATGTTGCAAAATAATTTTCAAATGATCAATATTGAATTTTCATGAGAAATCATGATTTACTCTCGAGGAGAAATGGAAGATGTATCCTTAGCTTCCGTTTGCAACTTTGCGTGATGGTTCTTGGTGCTAATAATAGCGTTGTTTTATGCGCCACATCCGGGTTCTCAACCTTTCCGGAATTACAACGCATCACAGTGAATGGCCAACAGCAGTATTAACATCGAGAAAGATTTTCTTCAATTCTGTGAATTTATTGCATGTTTCCTCCTTACTCAGTCTCAGTCTCAGTTTAGGTTTGGGGCTTGTTTGAATATTGTGGTGTATTGCGCTTATACATTTTTCAACTTTTTATGCAAGAAGACCAGTGCGCGAAATAGGTCGGTTTAAAAAAACGGTGGTCGATTAGTAGACCTACCATACATTACTGATTGTTATGTACCTTTCTACCTCCAGGCCATGCCCACCACACAGTGCAGTGCAGTACACTGGCACACAGTCACAAACACACACACCCGGGACACACACACAGCTGACGAATATAGTCGGGTGTCCCGCACCTCGCCATAGTTAATGTTTTTGGCATATTTTGTATCTTCAGTATGTCATTCCAAATTCTATGAAATTCTCCTCACATATAAAAGAAATATGACTGTAAGACTTCAGCCAATAGAATAACTAAGTTCAGTGATCGATGCGATTTGTTTCTTTAGGTCTAATACACGTTAAAGCCGCGAACATTGATGTCATTTCTTGTCGCGTCGAATTGCGGCGCCGCCGCACCTCGCCACCCCCGCTCCGGCATATGACAATGCAAACGTTTGAGGAACCGCGCATGCGCGGCAGGTTACACTGATCTCTATGTTAATAAACATTCTAACGCATAGCTGTAAGCACACCGCGTTTCTGATTACTTTTAATGTTTTCGATCCAGAATTCCGCGTTTTGTTTAATTTTGCTAGTTTTTGGATATGTGAGAAAGTGTTTTTAGCGGTCTCTGCACACCGGCCGCTAATGCGTATTGTTCCTGTTAAAAGTCGCGCTTCTATTCCATTATTAACGCGGGGTGTGCGGTATTAGTGGCCGTCTTGGCGAGGTGCGGGCCCCCTACTATACAGTAAGTTAACACTCTATTGTATTGGCATTACATAGTACACTTTGTTACTGTGGAGAGATGATCAGAATCAGACCAACACAAATAAATAATCATCGCGATTAATTTACCCAAGTCGTCGACTTGGAAAATGTACTTACTTGTTACCCCGACCAGCAGGGTTAATGCTAGAAGAAACCTTACAATCATTCTGCACCCGTAATTCTGTATATCCTTCGTGCAACTCCGTGTCTGTATTGGTATGCCTAGTAGTATGACTGAGTATGATTGTATTGTGTAATGTTGTGTTGCAAAGCTCTGGCCGATCATCCGGCTGCTGCTCGTAGTATAGTATCACAACGCTCGGATATCTGTACGTACAGTGCGTGCGAGGGCGGCATGCAGGCAGCAAAGTGCATGCATCAAGTTTGCTGGACATTCGCTTCAAGGAATTGTGATGGGGAGGGATGGGCAGGGGAGGGGAGGGGAATTAGGTCAATGCCCGGGGTCAATGAGGGTAAGAGGAAGAGGAGGAGAGGAGAAGTGGAGGGGAGGGGGAGGGGAAGGGGAGGGGAGGGGAGGGGAGGGAAGTCGGGGAGGGGAGGGGAAGAGAGCTAGTGGGATGAGAGAGGGACGGGGACGGGAGGGGAAGGAGAGGGGGAGGGGAGGGGAGGAAAGGACAACGGGAAGGG
>JZLH01S0251426.1:1643-12685 GCA_001188425.1 Eucidaris tribuloides
AATTCATTACCATATGTTCACAGGTATTTCCAAATAGATTATAGCATTTTTAAAAGTTAAAGTTAAAAGAAACAGATGGTTCATCCATTTAAAAACGGTAGGTAGTTAGTTGCTGATAACGTGTGGACATACTGGATGACTTTATCAAAATATTCAATCACTTAATACGATAATTCAAGGTCGAGTGTTTTGTTAAAGGGGATTTAGGGAGGAATTTCACTTCAAAACATACAATTTCAAACGGATGAGGAAAAATAGCATTATCTGTTTACAAAAAATCGATTAATCGAATTAATCGATTTTACCTTTTTTTGCCGATATTGGTATTCGAATACGACTCTTAAAAATGAATTTGATTAATCGTCGTGGTACGAATAGTCTGAAATTGCCTTTAAGACTGAAACTCAATACAGTAACTTGATTGTTTACAAAATTAAAAAAAAAATATTTAGATATCAATATTCAAAAGTAAGGAAACTTTTTAGTCATGAATCAGAACCCAAATATATCATTTCTTTAAATTGGAAAATAAACGATCAAGAACAGTGGATTTTCCAAATGGCGGACACGTAAATTCGGCCATCCGTACCATTCCTGTTGATCACATGGTTGGAAAAATAAAAAAAATAGTATTTGCCAACGCAAAAAGAAGAGTATGAAAATGTCTTGCGTTTTCGAAAAAAAATGTCAAAATTACCGCTTTCAAATTTTACATATCTCTCTCTTCCCTTTTGCTGACGTTACTTTTTCCGAAAAATTGCTTGTCATGTATTTCGAAATAAATTCTATCTGGAGTTATTGGAGTTTATCGTTAACACAGTCGCCATCTTGGTTAACCAAAATATCCGTTTACCCCAAATATACCATGTATCCCGTTTTCCCGCACTTGTGGCAGTTGTTGGATACGCCCGGAATATTTATGTCGTAAACGGATATTTGCTAGCTCTAAAATTGGCAGCGCTGCTCGCGCAAGGTAGGCAGCAATGTTGATGCATGAAAGAATTCTATATTCGAACAACAAATGTTGATTTTTAATGTGCCACGGGGGTAAGACAACCATCTTCGTTTTGGGGCTGTTATGTTTTTCATTCTCAACTTTTCATCTGCTAACCTGCTAACAGATAGATTCCAACTTTTTGTCCTTAGTCCCATGTAGAGTCTACTTGTCATGCTTGTTTTCGCGTATGTTAGATCTAGATCTACTTGTTATTTTTTTTTGTATTCTGACTAATCGAATAATTCGATTAATTCAATTACTTTTCCAGTCAACTAATCGCTTATCAAAATTGATATTCGACCCAGGCCTAATATATATCATATATATGTGAACTTGTATGTCATTAAATGTTGTTGTTTTTAACTGTACACTCATCGCAATTCAGCTGTAAAGGTGCTATGATGTTTTTTGTGAAATAAATATATACCATTGTATGTACACTACATGAAAGCACTACAGTGTATGTATGTACATTTATGTTCACATATGATCAACTAATTTAGTTGTAGATGAAAATGTTTTTTGATAGGCGTTAATGGACATTCAAATTGACAAAAGTCACATATACATTTACACTGTATATGTCCACGTCCAAGTCATTTTCAGCACTCTGCTAACACACAATTTCCTCATTTTCTCATCAGTAAAGTTTCAGCTTGACTAACTCAGCAACTTCAATCAATGTCTGTCATAAAATCCTTCAATCATCGGAATTTTTTTTGTCACTTTAATTCCCACACCTAAAGTCCCAGAAATAATCCGCGTCGATGCAATATGACACAAGGAGGATTGATCCAAATGCCAAGGAAATAAAATGGTGTTGTCTTGAGTGATGTGTTTGTGCAGTCTCACATCATATCTATTACGCCTCACATGTCACTCTATCATGGATTTAGCATTTCTGTTGGTCAGAATTTCAGCTAAAAGGAGTCACAAGTAAAATTTAGTTTAGAAATGTACACTACTTGCATGAAAATGTTTTTGTTTTCCTTTTTGTGAGAGTGACTTGTTTGTTTCACATTATTGTCAGTTGAAAGAAACCTATATAATACACATTAGGGCTGGCCGATGTTTGGATAATATCGAAATTAGTCGATGTTGAAAAAATATGGAATACACGATAATGATCTCATGATTATTTCAAAATATGCCAGAGGCACGATATGACCCAAGATACCGTCGATTATGAAAACCTAATGGGGAAAATGCATGCACTGCAGTGAGAGGGACCAAGAATTCCCCATACATGTAGCTAAGAATACTCTGCACACGAGAGATAAAATCAGGGAGGTCGGAGTAACAAGAGAGACCTCCATCAGTCCATGCTGTTCAGCTATCAAACTTGTGGTAGTGCAAGAGCAGTAGTGCGTTTAGTATTTTGTCAACAAATCTGTCAACACACTGCCAAAAATGCCATTTATAAACAGTCGGCACCACAAATCTCCAGATCTAGTTACAAGAGGGTCTTCAAAAAGCAACATTGTTTTGACCACATTTTGATAACAGCCCTGAAGAGTGCACTGTTAATTTAAGTGTAAAATAGACTTATCTTGTTCATCACAAATCTGTTTTTCAACTCAGGCGATAAATCGTGTTATCGATGATGTTTTTGCCACGATAATCGAATGAGGTTTAGATCAAATTTTGCCACCTCTAATACATATCAATTAACTTGACTCGGCTTATAAATGTGAAATTGGAATTACAATACTTGCCATCATTGAGTTTGATGAACTACCTTCACTTTACAGCAGGAATATAAATATTAACCCACAGGGATACTGCTTTCAAGAAAAAAATTCCGTCTATCAGGCCTTTGGTCTATCGGACCTTTAGTGTATCTGGCCCTTGGTCTTAATCTATGGGCATAGTATCTTTTTTTTCAGAGCCTTCAAACAGAACTACTAAAAAGTTATTTTTATCTCATTTGGTGACCCAATTCTATCCTCAGAAATACTACACTTGTTGTTTTCTGCCACAAATCCACTTGTCATTTTCCTTACATCATCTGATCATGATGAAATAACTGCAGAAATGAAGTTGGAACTTAAAACTAGTCAACTGGACTTACATGTACTTGTTTGTTGACAGGCGACGTTTCACATCCTTTCTGGGACGCTTCATCAGGATAGGACGTGAAACGTCGCCTTTCAAGAAATAAGTAAGTCCAGTTGACTAGTTTTAAGTTCCAACTTCATTATCTACTACCTGGATGAGTGAGAATATACATACACGTAACTGCAGAAATGAAAACCACACAATATTTTTTTGGTGTATCTGCCAAAGCTCCTTGAACAGCGTAGGAAATAACCCAGGGCGACGGGCGATTTAGCCCTTGGCAAAGCCCAAATTGCCCCCTAAAATCCCCCAAAACCAATTCTTTGGGGCGACCATTTCCTTCAGAATCGCCCTCTGATTTGCTACAAAAAAATTCACTTTATTTTGTTTTTTTGTTTTGGCATTGAAACAAAAATGAATTAAATGGTTGCTTTTATGGATGAAGCACCGGCTAAAACATCGGCAATCTTTCATTGCATTCTTCAAATTCTGATGTGCAACAAAAAAGTAGGTCCAGTGGTAGAAAAATAGCCCCCCAAAATTCAAAAATATCCCCAAGGCTCTAATAAAAATCGCCATTAAAAAAAAATAATAATTCCTACCCTGTCCTTGAAACTAAATAGCCGGGTGGGTGAATATAAAAATCGATTAATTCCAAAAATCTTATATGATCTCACTAGTGTCCATATACTGTATTTACACTGTATATTACAACGCATACAATTTCATGCACTTGAACACAACAGACTACAGATCCGTAAACAGAAAAATAATCCACTGTATGC
Source organism: Eucidaris tribuloides (assembly GCA_001188425.1). NCBI lineage: Eukaryota > Metazoa > Echinodermata > Echinoidea > Cidaroida > Cidaridae > Eucidaris > Eucidaris tribuloides. The sequence continues at coordinate 5,484 of JZLH01S0251426.1, forward strand.
TATCTCATTTGCTTGTTTGGTGGCTGATGAAGGAACAGTATCGTACAAAAAGAAATAAATGTACTACTCATTATGTGCACATGCAAAAATAACATAACAAATCTTATTTTCTGTGTGTATGTGTGTGTGTGTGTATGTGTGTGTACATTTGTAAATGCCCCCAATCGTGGACCTTCATCGGGATTTTTGAGGGCAAACGTGGACTTTTGTCATCCGTGGACGTCCACGGTTGTCTAGCACAAGCTAATCAATTGGAAATTACCTCAAAGTGGACGTACATTGGACGTTGTTTTGAGAATGTGTATAGGGGTAGGGGTAGGTCCACGATTAGGTTGTAATAAATCACACACATGTACATTTTCTCCACGATTACCATATATAAAACAGGTGTGTGTGTCCTCGATATGCTTTAAAAAATCTGATCACGAAGCTAGAAAGGGAAGGGTCCACGTTCGTCAGTCATTACAAGTGTGTGTGTGTGTGTGTGTGTGTGTGTGTGTGTGTGTGTGTGTGTGTGTGTGTGTGTGTGTGTGTGTGTGTGTGTGTGTGTGTGTGTGTGTGTAGTGTGTGTGTGTGTGTGTGTGTGTGTGTGTGTGTTTGTAGGTTAAGGGGATAGGGCTGGGTTGTATTTTTTTTACTATTAGATTCCATTAAAAAAAATTTGTATATTTCAGTTACCAAGAAACTGTAACAAATCTTGGTGTGTGTGGGTTTTTTTCACATATTCCAAATGATTGTGTAATTGTTACTTTCAAAATGAATGTAATTTTTTTTTTGGGGGGGGGGGTTACTGCTCAGTATATAGAATCAAATAAAAATCACTGAAAACAATATATGAGTGTGTCAGTATGTGTGTGTGTGTGTGTGTGACTTCATGTGTGTGCTTCAGATTTTGTGTTTGTATGTCTGTCTGTGTGCCCATGTCCATGCACAGGCACATACAATTCTAAGCTGTTTATACAGGTGGGCATAATTGCTACTATATTCTATGCCATCTCATCATCAGATATGATGGAAATACGGTACAATATTCCCATCCAGGAATCTGACCAATTGACATGTCAATGCATTAAGATCGCAATCAATGAATGTCAATTACAGTTGCTGCACATCAGATTAGAACAAAGTACATCATACAGGCTGGCACGCCCATCCACTTATGTCAATACTCACTGATTACTATCAGAAAAGAAGATTTTCCAGAGCTCGGATTTCATTTGCATCCTGCATTTTGAAGTTATCTATGGTGGCAGTTACCCACAGGACATGAGGGACCTCATAAATGAAAACAAACTAGATGAGTTGTGTGAGATTGGCGATGTTGTATGGGAGTGAAACGTGGTGTTTGAGTGAAAATGAGATGGGGATTCTGAGAAGGACTGAGAGAGCAATGGTGAGAGCGATGTGTGGTGTGACGCTGATGGACAGGAAGAAGACTGAGGTTTTGATGCAGATGTTGGGTTTGGAAGAGACGGTGGGTCAGATGGCGAAGGCGAACGGAGTACGTTGGTATGGTGGACATGTGTTGAGGAGGGATGTTGATCATGTTTTGAGAAGGGCGCTTGAGTTTGAGGTGGCTGGTCAGAGGGGAATTAGGGGGCAACCGAAGAAGACATGGAAGAAGCAGGTGGTGGAGGAGAGTAGGAGGGTTGGGTTGAGGGAGGAGGATGCGGCGAATAGAGTAAAGTGGAGGGAGGGGGTGAGGGTGATTTCTGTGAGTGCGAGGTGAATCTGGCCACCCCCGTAGCTCGGGGACTAAACCGGATTTAAAACCTGGATTACTACTACATGAGCTACACATTCATATGTACAATGTGTCTCACACAAAAAAATGGTACAAGTACAAATTATTTCTTTATTATACAACCTACTTATGTTGGGTTTTTTTATAAAGCTAAAAGACCATACATTTCAACACAATTTATTTCACTTCATTGAGTTGTGCCAATCCTGAGATAAATGTATGATGAATCTTCTACAATGACACAAAATTGCTAAATTATACTTCAGTACATTCCTCCTTCATATATGCCGAATTGGACCATCAACATGAAAAGTGGTATAAACACGATTTTGAGTGACTGCACAAAAGTAATCACAAGGTTTAATTGACAAAAGTAAGCTGGATGAAATAAAGTGTATGAGAAAGAAAAATTATTCTGTTTTAATATGATACCAAATACTAGTACATATACCTTTTGATAAAATTGAATACCTAAATTGCTAAAATAATTTGTTCGTGTCGTGGCTGAGCGGTAGATCGCTCGTATCCCAATCCAAGGGTAGTGGGTTCAAGCCCAGCTAGTGCCCAACACGAATGCTCTTCAGCAAGGCATTTTTATCCACACCGCTGCTCTCTACCCAGGTGTATAAATGGGTACCTGGTACTGGTAGTATGGAAATGTTTATGTTGATTGTTTAGCAAGTGCATGCCTGTAAAATGGTGACTGGCTGAAATGCTCCATAGGGAGTGGACAGTGAGCACTATAAATGCGGGATTGAATCAATGTATCCAGTGACCAGGGTAATAATAATGTGTAAGCACTATGATACTGTGTGGATAGTGCACTATAAGAACCCATTTCTCGTCTTGAAGCAAAATCCCGAAAATACGCAAAATATACATGTAACAGTACACCATTTCTTTTGAGATACACTATTTATGCAGAACACAGGTGCAAACAAGGATAAAAAACCTTATCTCAAGATTTTATCAAAAAATCTTCTTATAGGGCTTTTTTCTTTGGCAGGAATCCAGATTTTGACTGTCCTCATCTCAGACTTTCCTCTATAAAGATCTAGTCTGTTTCAGAGACCATACTTACATAGTCTTACTACTAGCCATTCAAGACTGTTTGTGTAAGGAGAAAAAAGGTAAATAATGCCTGTAAAAGAGGCTAACAATGAGGCTAATACAGTCACTGTACCCCCCCCCCCTTCCAATTTCTAGTTCCAAAATAATCATATTTATTCTTCTATTTAATTTTGGATGGTACTACCACAATTTGACAAGCATTACAGGTAATACAGGGTGGCCCAGAAAGAATGCTACACTTACGATCATTAATTTCTTCAACATCCTGAGCAAAATGCCATTTAATTGTTATTTCATTTGTTAGAACATTCCCATGATGATTGATTTTGAGTAAGGCATTTGGATCCTAGGGCCATTTTTCTGGGGCAATGTAATTTCCGAAATTTGTTTCTTTCTCAACTCCAGCGAACCTCGGAACACAAAAATATTCTCACATTACGGCGTGCCATAGAATAAGCCTGGAGACAGATTACAAGAATGCCTTGCTTTGACACAGAAGACAATGGAAAGGTATGGCTTACATTGTCACTGCTACTTGCTTATTGTATGGAACGTCGTCATGCGAGAATATTTCGGTGTTCTGACAATCGCTGGAGTTACAAAATAGAAAATTTAGGAAATTACATTGGATCTTAGGGCTATTTTTCTGAGGCAAACACTTAAATCAAAATCAATGATTATGGTGATCCAAACACTTAAATCAAAATCAATGATCATGGTATCATTTTGTTGGAAAAAGAATGTTCTAACCCACGAAATAATCACCAATAACATTTTGTGGATGATGTAGAAGAAATTAACAATCGCAAGGGTAACATTCTTTCTGGGCCACCCTGTATTTCTAACAGAAAATACTGTATACATAAATATTTCGGAGTGGTTTTATTTTTCTGAATTTTGCGTCTACAAAAACAAAACATTTCCACTTCCTGATAACCCTGTACAAAGTGAATGAAAATGAAAAAAATCATGAACTCCCTTTCTTAAAGCAAAAATTGCAAAAATACATGTTCAAGTACATGAAATATATGGCACATGTACATGTACCCATCCCTCCTTAAACTATGCACATATATTTCTATTCTGTTACATGCATGTTACTTTAAATTTGTAAAAACAAGGATAGTACACTTCACGTTAGATAGAAAAGGGTGAGTGCAGCATTGCTCTTCTTACTCCTCAGGCGGTGAGCTATTTTTGACCATGACCTAGTATACTCATGAATATTCATTATACTGCTATGTGCACAAAAGGAAGGCACTCATATTCCTAACGTCAAAAGTAGTTGCTGATGAGTCAATCATAAATATTCATAAACACTAAAAATGTAGATTCATGAATATTTATAAGTGTTCAATTCTCCTACTTGACCCCTGCCAGTTCCTTTACACTGTGCATGTTCTTGCATTGAGATGACTTTCTTGATGGAGTATTGAATTTCAAGAAAACCTGTGCACAACTGAGTTATTGCAAGACCTGGTTATTTATACAGTACTTAGTTAATGTTTTAATTTACTGTATGTATCTTTTACCTTCAGATTCATTTATTCTTTTATTTATTTACAGTGTATTATTCAACTCTGCACTGATATATTCACATATTTATTTGTATGCCAATGTCATGACAATAATATTTGATTTAATGTCAAATTAAGAGTTTTTTTTTAATGTACTATAGGTATAGCTGGAAAGCAACCACATGTATTTGTGGCCACAATTCCCTTTAACCATTTATATTGATTGGTAAATATCAATTAATGTAGACCACCTTAAGGACTGCTTGCCATAGGTATGCGCCACACATACAGGTGTATGCCTTTCCAGCTACTGGAAGTTGTTCGTCCGTCTGTGTGTCCGTACGGCTCTCTGTCCGACCGTCCGTCCATTACCGGTTCTTGTTATTGCAATAACTTACAAACAGCAGTTCAGATTTTGATGAAACTAGAGTCAAGTATGAACTATGAGGCAACAATGAACTGATTAGATATTGGCGCTCAAAGGTTAAAGGTCGCAGGGCCTATAATAAATCTGATGTGGGCTCATTACAGTGATTACTTAAGAACGGCTGGTCGGATTTTTATGTAACTAAGGTGAAGTAACTATTATAAGGCACTAACAAATTGATCAATTTTGGAGTCGAAAGGTCAAAGGTCAAAGTTCACGAGGCCTTATACATATAGTTTGGTCTTTTTAAGGCATAACTCAATAATGGCTGATTGGAGTTTGCTGTAACGTGGGTGAAATGGGAATTACATGTATAAGGCACCAATGGACTGACTGAAATTTTAAATTTCAGAGTTGAAGGGTTAAAAGTCAAAGATCACATGAAGGCCTCATACATGTCTGATATTGGGTTCGTTACAACAACTCAAGAATAGCTTGTCAGATTTCAATGTAACTTGTGTCAAGTATGTAGTATAAGGCAATAATGAACTGATTAGATTATGGATTTGAATGTGCAAAGGTCAAATGTCACAAGACCTCATACTTGTCCAAATTGGGCTCATTGTCGTGATAACTTAAGAATGGCTTAACAGATTTTAATGTAACTTGGGATAAGTATGTCATATGAGGCACTGAATGAACTAATTAGCTTTTAGACTTGAATGGTCAAATGTCACAAGGGCTTATACACATCTGATTTGGTTTTGCTACCATGGTAGCTTGAGGCTTTTCAATTCAATTCGAATCAGGTGGGAGTGTAGACTGCGGAGGCATACCCATTGACTGCCCACAGACAAACTGCTTTGGTTTCATTCTGAAAGGGGACAAACTAAATCCATAGAAGAAGGGCAAAATCCTTGAATTCTCCTATCGCATATACATGTAGTTGTCTACAAAAAAACATTGGAGTCGCACTCAGATTATTGCAATTCTCTGGCGAGATTTCCCAACATGTTCATATCCGCATATGTCATTTGTGCATGCTAAATGGCCCGGTGTTTAAAAACCTCTGTTTTTGTCGTGATTTTACAATTGCATTGTTTCATCTTATTTTTTACATTTGGGATAAAGTCAGAGTTCCATTCATGTGTGTTGGCATGGAATATTTCTCATATTAGCACGGCAGAGCTAGTTCAACCACACAAAAAGAAAAAAAAGGCACAAACTTAGAAAGAATGCAAAAGTCCAGGATGTTGATATATAGTATACATGTAGTATCGGCAAATATTGGGTATACGCGATATGGAGAATTGGACTCCTTCTTCCAATCAATTATACTCTAGGAGCAGTTGAATTATAACAGACTTCGGAGGGTTTTTTTTTTAATTCACCAATTAATTGTTCATCACACCAATGTACCAATATGTGAGCTCCTAGAATGATTTGTGGAACTCTAGAAATATAATTACCTCTACAAGGCTACAGCTAGTCAATAAAGCTAAAACAAATGTCTGCTTGCTATGGTAACAGTTATCAGAGGACGACCAGGGGATATTAATTAACAGTGGCTTACAGAAAGAAATACACCGAGTTAAATTTTTCTTTTGTAGACATACACAATAACTAATGGACTGAGCATTCAAGAGGCCTGCATGGCTGAAACCTGCTGGTCACAAGGTTATTACATGAGATAATGGTGGACAGGTAATATGCAGGGCTGCCAACTCTCACGCAAAAATCTTTGAGAGTCACGCAATTTGGCCCTTTCTCACACCAAAATTTGGTTTGATTTTCCATACATTTCTATTGATCTCACGCATTCGGCCTCTCACTTCTATCATTAGCCTATGGGAGTCTCATGCAAATAGATTCACCGACATTCGCAGCTCTGCATATACATGTAACAGGGTGTGGATTTAAATCAATCTAACTGAATTGTGATTCAAATCAATATTTTATTTAAATAAAAATGATCACTGATTTGAATAACAAAATAAAGGAAAAAGGGCATTGGTCATGTAACAAAAATAGTGGAAAAATAAGAAATTTATATTTTTAGACCAATGTATTAGAGACATGAACAGCATGAAGGATTATAATACAGCTGAAAACATCAGGGGAAATACCCCCATAGTCCTTGGCAAAGTAATTGATCAACTTTTTTCAAACTACCTCTGGTACCGTAAGGGTTAACATGCATTGTTAATGAATTGAATGACTTCAGGTAATAACCCATAATGAAAAGTACTGCAAAGTCTGCAAAATGCAAATCTCTGAGAGTGCTACAAAAAGAAATGGAAATTTTCATTTCACGGGGCCTGGTATTTGACGTAAATGCAAATTCTCAACGGTATTGGGAAGGTCATTCATGCAACAGTGTGCATGGGGGACTTGAGTAAATTTTGACGATTGCACGACACCGGCTAGTAACCAGATGTATTAATCAATATCATTTAATGATTTCCGTAAGGGGTTCCCTGGGGTAAGTGGAATATGTAAGACA
>JZLH01S0251448.1:0-14071 GCA_001188425.1 Eucidaris tribuloides
AAATACGTCAGCGTGTTTAATGCTACGCTGTCGTTGCACCTAATATTGGTTGTAATGCCACAATTAAACCTCCCGATCTCTATAATCGACTCTCGTACATCTCTTGATAAAACGGCATTACATTATCCGCCAACTTGATGACATCTTTGGGGAGTTGATCACGGGGAGGCGGTTTCTTGGGTTGGGTAAATTTGGTGCTGGCCATGGACACTTCGAAATAAGCCGAGTTGTAAAAAATATCAGGTGCAGTCAATTTCCAATTGGAGGTCGATTCGATGGATCCATCCCATTCTAGTAAAGAATCACTGTAAGGCAGCCCCACCGCTTTGCAGTATTTCGACAGCATCTCGGCTGGTTTCACAAGAAGGTCTTGAGAGTCAATGACAACCAGACTCGGGTCAATGTTTTCCCGAACGAATTTCCACCAGTTGTAGAGATCTTCAAAGAGTCGGGTTTGTTCATTAAGCTCTTCGTGATTTCGTAAGTCGAAAGTGTTCTCATCAATTTCGTCTTCATTTAGCAAGTTTGTCTTGCTCATATGTCTGTAAAGCGATTTGCGGAGTGAAGCATATACAAGGTCTGGATGGCGAATGATAAAGGAATGTTTGAATCCATTCGGAAGGTACGTTTTGGCGCGGTCAGAAGCCATTGCGAAACCATCATCTTTGACGAACACAAACTTGCTGGTAGATTTTTCTAAGTCCCTCTTTGTGCTGCCATACCTGCATTAACGAAAATTAGAAATAAACAAGGTATATTGTTGGGCTTTTATGGGGATGAAAATCTATGTAATGTTTTATACGTTGGGATCAGTATCTTTGATCAATCACTGGTTATCGATATCAAATGACAACTGGAAGTGTGACACATTCCATTGTTCCTGTTAACACAAAACTTGAATTAGGTCATTTTATGGAAGAAAAACATACGAGCTCTGTTAGAAACGTTTCAGAACTAGTGTCACAAAAGAAATATTTCAAATCCAAAGTACAAACTAAGAGTTTTCCCCTTCAAAGAAATCCCCTGTAGTCCAATGCACTTTTCCATCCTTTTCTGCTACACGTCTATGGATTCCCGGGAGGATTATTCCGGGATTCTTCGCAGCTCCGTCGTCTCAGCCATCTTGATATATCGTCAACGTCTTCAAAACGGATCACCTTGATTACCCACTTGAACTTATAGGGAAGATGAAGAATCACATAGAGCCATGTTGAGTGGGGAGATAGTTCCAGCGCGCGTGACGGTGATCTTCCCAGCCAGGATGGTGAATACTCCGACATCATCGGACATTGTGAGCAGGCGTGATATCGCCGTTAAGCAATCCGACGTCGACAAAACCGAAGAAGCAAGATAAATGCACAGGTAAGTCATATGGTGATGGCATTCTGTATGTGAGGGGCATCGTATACAGTCAGTTCTTGCAACAGGGCCGGATGATCAACCAGCAAGTGTACAAAGAAATCCTGCGGTGATTTTTTTTTTCGTCCAGAGCTCTGGAAGAAGCGAGAGTTGTTGAAAACTCGTGGCTGCTTTAAAATGGCAACGATCCTGCTCACAATGTCCTGAGCATTCCTAGAGGGGAAGAAAATTGCCGTGCTGCGGCAACTTCCATCCTTAACCACTGTCTGATTTCTTCCTATTCCTGAAGCTCAAGGGATTCATATAAATGAAGTGCATGGGACTTGGGTAGGGAGGGGCCGGGTGGGGACTCGAAGGGAAAAATCGTACTTTGTCGGTTGGAATTTAATATTTCTTTTCTGACACTAGTCCTGGAAATTTTCTGACACACCTTGTACGGCACAGCATTTGCCGTAACGCTTAGCAAGACCGGATAAAATTAGTACCCTGGTAAAAACTGGTATAATTTTATCTTTTGTAACATAATTTTTTGTAAAGAAAAAATGAACATCGCACTCTTTTGGGATAGATTTGGAAATATGATGGGAAATGTGTAAGATGTTAATCAAGAAATAGTGAAAGACTCAAACGGATTCAGAAATTGATATGGTAAGCACTGATTCTTGAGGTTTAACCCTAAAAAGCCCAAGGGGGGGGGGGCACAATGTGCCCCCTACCAAATTTTTCTTCGCCACTTCCATAATTTTTGACGAAATTTGATCAAACTTGGTGACTTTTCCTAAAATTTTATGGCAAACATTTTGGTGTATAGTTTAGGGTTACCCGTGAAAATGTGTTGTCATGGCAACCACATTTTGAAGGTCATGTGTGTCATTTTTTGATGTTTTGGTGTTGTTTCGCTATACAGAAGAGTTACCGTCATTTGTTTTTCATATCTGTTGGCTCAAATATTATGTTTCATCTATTTAGGAACATATTCAATACATTTCTTTTGCATTTCTTTATTTTGAAAGGAAAATGGCGCCAAAACAATAAAAACAATAAAAAATATAGAAAATTCATTTTTCTTGTTATTTTTCTTTATTTCCAATTTTAAATTATTAAATCATATAAGATTTGATGTATGAAAGTGTAATTCCACTAAAAATGTGTACCAGAATGATAGAAAAATGATTTAATCATGTTATTTTAACTTTTTGGTACAACCAACAGTGCATAGTAATTCATGCATATGTGCATTACATTATCACTGTAAGTGTTGTAACGCAAAATATAAACCCAAAACAGTCAAAGTTTACTCAAAATACTCATTTTTTGTCTAAAAATATGTGATTAATCAATCACTTGTGAATGTTTACATGGGATATTAAAGACAAAAGCATAGAAATATCCAACAAAATCCCTTTTTTCTATGTATTTCATTATATTATGGTAAATAGCGCCCCCATGTGGTACGTGACCTTGAGAAATTTTGATGATTGTGTTTTGTAGAGTTTGAGTTATTTTACATGTGTGCCAAATTTGAGAGTGATTGGACAAAAAAATTAAGATTTTAGAGAGGGGGCACAATGTGCCCCCCCCCCCCCTTGGGCCACGTAGAGCCAAAAATAGCTTGGGTTTTTTAGGGTTAATTAAATAGTTAACTTTGGGGAATGTACTTGACAACTTACGGTAATCGTTCTGGAAGAACTGTTATGGCCATTGGTGGACTGACAGTCTCTGCAATCTCCTTTAACAGCTGCTCGTTGCCTTCGTATTCCATTGGTAAATCAATATCTTTCATTTTCTTGATAAATGCAGCTGCATAATATGAAACAGCGTACGGATTGTACCAAATCTCACACTCGGGAATGCCACTCATACATTTGGTAAAAGCAGTAGCAACTGTGCGAGGAGTTGTCCAAAGTATCACCCGACCCGGCCGACTAGTTGTTGACTGACGATCCGCCATTTTTTAGGTATCCTAGAGCAATACTTTGTATATGAGGCTCAATGTGCAGTCAGCTGTGTTGTAACTGCAAAATCGTGCATACGACGGTGACAAGTCGGTCAAAGGGCTCTGCCAAATTCCAGCTGCATCGATGCCGTGCAAACTCAGACCGTTTGGAAACCAGGGGCTATTATTTATGCACCTTACATGTCACTGACAAGTCACCTGGAATGAACACATTATAGTACGGGAAAATGCCTACCAACGTCTAGTTTCGGTTCCAGACCATGCGACTGTTTCCATCCCCAGAGTACTACACGACTTGTCCGACCTTTTCTATTATTACTCTGCCCATGCTAGAACCACTCCACAGGCCACGCTAGTCTCAGTTCAATGCAGTCAGTTGATGGTAGTAATCTCTCTAGTATAATATGACAAGTTCTTATGTCTGGAAGCCAGACTAACCAACGTCCTGATGCCATACGTGCACTGACCGTGTATAGCTATAGTCATACTGGACGTGCTGGATGTACAGGCAATTATGTGTTTTCCATTTTGCTATTCTCAAGGCCGTATCGCACTGGCGTGGAGACTAGTTGGCGACCAGTTGACGACTCGTATCTGTTTGAAACCAGCCGGATCTCTGGGAAGTGGCGGAAAAAATCAAGCATATTCCATTTTTTTTCTTTTTGCTGGGTCTCCAACAGGTATCTGGGACGTCTCCGCGACGTTTCCTTGAGACTTCCCGTCTCCAGCAGGTCTCCAAGACGTCTCGGAGACATCTCCGAGACCTGCTACAGACTGCATGGAAGAAGTCTCCAACCCAAAATGAACCTGCTAGATTTACCCGCGACTCACAGGAGACCCATCAGTTGCGAAAACTAATTGTTAGTCTCCGCAACTGGGAGATGTCTCCGTATCGTCTCCAATACGTTTCCGTGATGCGCGCGCCCCCGAGAACTCTCCTTCGTGAGAACGCAAGTCATTTTTTGGTCTCCCGAATCTCTGCGATTGATCATCGCGGGATTCGCTATGGCGTACATCCTCCAGTGAGATAGGGCCTTTAGAGAAAGGTCTGAGTTGAATTTTTATAGTTTTCCCCTTATACATGAAAGAAATGAAAACGGATAAAAACAGTATAGTTCCGGGTAATTGCATTTTTTTTTCAACCATTTTACATTAACGTTGCAAAGCACCATCAACATGTTTTTGTGAACTACGAATAAATCACATCCACCCAAATTATGTGTAATTGGAAGGTAAATGTAAAATGAAATGCATCAGTTGTATTTTGCTTACAGTCAGTAATAACGAACAGAAACACAAGTGTATATAATTATTCTTCCACAGCCTGAACTGGTTTGAAGATTTTTTTTTCCAATTGAAAAACGATTGACTCCATTTTGACTTTTGGATCCTATAATCGTTCTTCTCGGTAGCATATTTATGACGATAATGATAATCCACCTTTGGTTAAACCTAACTTTGCACCTTTAGCAATGTCACACTGGGAGCACCTTTACGGGTGCAACTTTGCACCTTTCAACCTTAAAGGTGCAGAGTTGCACCTCAAAGATACAACTTTGGTCTGAAAGGTGCGAGATTGCACCTCTTTTTCTCTTAGTGTGTAACATTCTGGAAGCCCCATTAACAAAATTGTGAATCTTTGCTATCTGACATATCCGACAGTGTTTAAATGGACAAATAAACACCGTACACACAGAAAAATACGGGTTCAACTTTGCACCCTATAGGGTGCGCAGCTTTGTCGCTATATCTATACCCTATAGGGTGCAACTTTGCACCCCAGCGGAAGAGTGCAAAGTTGCACCCCAACCAGGGGTGCAAATTAGCACCCCAAGGGTTCAAATCTGCACCCTAAAGGGTGCAGCCCTGCACCCCCATGATTTTCTCCTATACCCTATGGGGTGCAAATCTGCACCCTTTTAGGCATACATATACACCCTTGGGGGGCAATATTGCACCCTGTTGGGTACATATCTGCACCCATGGGGTGCAATATTGCACCCTGTTGGGTACATATCCGCACCCATGGGGTGCAATATAGCACCCTTTTAGGCATACATATACACCCTCGGGGTGCGATATTGCACCCTGTTGGGTGCATATCTGCACCCATGGGGTGCAGTATTGCACCCTTTTAGGCATACATATACACCCTTGGGGTGCAATATTGCACCCTGTTGGGTGCATATCTGCACCCATGGGGTGCAGTATTGCACCCTTTTAGGCATACATATACACCCTTGGGGTGCAATATTGCACCCATGGGGTGCAGTATTGCACCCTTTTAGGCATACATATACACCATTGGGGTGCAATATTGCACCCTGTTGGGTAGCTATCTAGGCACCCATTGCGGGTTTATACACAGATGCCACACAATACACCACACACACACACACACACACACACACACACACACACACACACACACACACACACACACACACACACAATGCAGCATGTGGCCACAAATATTGTTACCCTTTAAAAGGCTGAAAATGAACAGTGGAAAATGGTGAATTTTAATAATCAATTTAGTGTATATCTTATTTTCTTCCTCAAATATCATCAACACATTAGAACTCTATTCCAATAATTCCACTGGACATTTTCTACATGTACATGTACACAGTAAACAATGTTAACATGTTTGATTTTATGATGGCTCAGATCAAATGTAATTACTGAGATCAATTTATTCCATTTAATTTTAAATACGCATACTTCCAGTGGCAGTGAATGTTAACAATGTGCATATGTCAATTACATAACAGCTTTATAACTGATTTCTTCCTTCCTTCTTATTCTACAATAATAATGCATTTTAATTATTTTAACACACATTTTGATACAAAACTAGAAAGAGCCCACATCTGGATTTCAAAGTATCAATACTGAAAGTGACAAAAACTGTAAAGTTTCCACCTGATTGCCTTCTGCTACAACTTATGATGCACATTCTTTGGCAAATGAAGGAACATGAATGGATCTTCCATTCAGATAAATAATCTGTAAATTTAAACACAACCTCTGCAATGTCACCCATGAACATAAATGAACATGCTTTAGTACAAAAGACAAACACAAACTAGAAAACTAACTAAAATCACATTGATTTCTGATATATTTAGCTAAAATAAATTAACAGTAGACTCTCATACAAATGAACTGGTACCAGAATGATCATTTCGTTGTAATCCTGTTTACTAATTCAGGTTGTTAATGCATTGAAATACAAAGAAAAACTCAACTTCCGGACCACAACAATTTATTTGTTCCAAGTACTATCAACTTTCATTATAACAAGAGTCCACTGTACATGTATTTACAACTGCATGCAATTTGTGAATATACATGTATTCTTTGGCATAGGTATTATGTACATGTAATGGTTTAAACTGAATTAAAATCAAATACATGCTGTCACATCTATTCCATGGCAAGGTTAGAAATGCACATATCTACTTCAGCCCAAACTAATATGAGTTTAATCTATAAAAAAATCACATGTCTCAATGCAATAAAGGTGATATCCAGTACTGTGTGATAATAATAAATAAACAATAAAATAAACAAAAGTACATCAATAAATTAGTGTACTGGCGTCAACTATTTACATTAAAACTCAGCTGCAAATTGTGGCTTAAATTTGCTGGCATGACTGTTAAGAAATAAGCACTTTTTTCTTGCAAAAGACAAGATATATTTTTTACCATGGTAGAGTTGTAAACTTGTACATTTACATAAATATCATAACCATCAATCAATGCCAAGTAAAACCAGAAATAAATATGTACAATACATAAAAAATGGAAAGAAGATAAAAGCTTCAATATTAAAGTTTACAGGTTTAGGTTTAAGAACATGTGAGCAACATTATCCTCCATGCTGTCAGTGTCTTTGATAAGGTCTAAAAAGGAAGCTCTGAAAAATTTGTATTTCAAAATGATTACACGTATTTAGTGCTCTAAAACATGAATATCTATGGTACTCGGGTTGATCAGATTCACTATACTCATTTCCTCCCATGGATATACTGTGTGTAGATCTAGAATATTTTACACTCTATCGCAGTGGGAATTTATGGGTGACATTCATTCCCCCATATCTTGCCAATGGCAGCATAACTTTTTTACCTTTCTTAATTAAACCTAGGCAATTTATTTGTCAATTTAAACACTACTTTGTCGCTCAGAGATCATATGACAATATTTTTAATTAGAGCTCCTCAATTTAGCCTTGTCTTTAACGATTAATTCCAGGATTTGCAAGTCCATTACTTCCCTTCATTATCAATACAAAATGGAAGTTTAGTACTTACAAATGGTGTGTTTAAAGTTTAAGATCCATATGTCATGAACTTGTTTTATGAGAAAAAACTGATAATGACATATACTATCAGAATATTGCTTTTTCCGGGAGTTTAAATTGTGCTCAAATTGTGAATCACGGTTATATGTACATTCGCACGACCAGCAGAGCACAAAACTTTAGACAGTTATGCAGCCACTCGTAACATATGTACAGAAAAAAAAAATCGGTACATGAATTATTGCCGGTGGTGAACATTCTGCACCAGAGTACAAAATTGGAATGGTCTCTCAATGAGTTTTACTTTTTAAAAGCACACAATGGTCCTTTCAAACTGCAGTTTTGTCAGGGCTTCATTCCTAGACCTTGACAAAGACACTGGTAGCATCGAAAATCGTGCTGCTCTGATTTTTTTAAAATGGAAACAATGTTATACGATGCCTTTCAACAACTAAATTATCACAATTCACGAAAACATATTTTCCCTTGTATGAAAAAAAATCGTTTTAATCAACCAAAACTTTAAAAGAAGTAAAATGTTCGTTGGAGCTTACAAACTCTTCTTCCACTCTGTAGAAATAATTAATCTTAAGTTGTAATGTATGAATAAAAATGTTTCTGTATATGTATACTATCATGAATTGTAGTTTGTCACACCACTAATTTAAATTGAAGAAATAAATGTATTTTGAATGAAATGAATGAAGTTCAGATATAAATACATATATTTGACCTGTAACCACGATACCCTGATAAAGTCACTCAACCCAAAGGTAAGGAAAGTGTCAAATATTGTAATTATTATATAAATTATGAAAGTGTAGTGTCCGACAAAATAAAGTTTTTTTGACCTGTAGATGTGGCAAAAGTTTGAATCTTTATATTTTTCATTAAAAGTATTTTTCTTTCCATGTTTACGTTGTTTCGTTCTCGATATCAGATTGAATTCATTTCTGTTACGATGACTTGGTAATCTCCAACAAAAAAGATGATTAAATAGACGACCATAATTAGACAAAAGAGGAATATCTAAAATATTTAAAACAGTTTTTGATAATATCATGTCATGACAAATGAAAAGTAACAGTTTAATCATGCAAGAATTATGAAACCGACTAATTACATTGATATTTAGAAGAAAATATCATCTAAAAATAAACCTTTAGCAAACTATTGGAGCTAGAAACTCAAATGTAGTGGAATTATAGCGATTATTTGACTTTGACTTCAATTATTTTCTCCTAGGGGCAAAAATTCATTGAACATACACTTAACGGTAGTTCGGATTTTTGCACATTTTTTTATTGTAGGTAATTACTGATCTTCAGATTTTACAGAAATGTCCTACATATATATCAAGAGAGCATGAATGATAGAAGAAAAAATAAAAGCTTCTACCAACCTTGTATTATTTAACTGACAAGCTTTCGTCCAACATGTGTGGACTTTTTCAAGTCACGAATGTTGTCGTGTTGTGCTACAGGAGGGGTGTGAATGAAAGCCCTGCCTTTAAACAACAATGAACGAGACCCTGTTTTGTTTTGTAGTCTTGTTTTGTGTTTTCTTAACCGGATAGATGTCATGGGTTAAGGTTGCTCAGTACTTCTGTCATTATGTAAAGTGGGTTTCATTATCATTGGCGTATTATTAGTCGCATGCTACATTATTATTATATCTCAAGTATAATCGGTTCTCGTACATCTCCTGATAAAACGGCATTGCTTTATCCGCCAACTCATTACATCTTTAGGGAGTAGATCACGTGGAGGCAATTCCTTTGGTTGAGTAAATTTGGTGCTGGCCATGGACACCTCGAAATAGGCCGTGTTGTAAAAGATATCAGGTCCAGTCAGCTTCCAATTAGAGGTCGATTCGATGGATCCATCCCATTCTAGTAAAGAATCACTGTAAGGTAGCCCCACCGCTTTGCAGTATTTCGACAGCATCTCGGCTGGTTTCGCAAGAAGGTCTTGGGAGTCGATGACAACCGGACTCGGATCAATGTTTTCCCGAACAAATTTCCACCAGTTGTAGAGGTCTTCAAAAAGTCGGGTTTGTTCATTAAGTTCTTCGTGATTTCGTAAGTCGAAAGTGTTCTCATCTATTTCGTCTTCATTTAGCATGTTTGTCTTGCGCATATGTCTATAAAGCGATTTGCGGAGTGAAGCATATACAAGGTCTGGATGGCGAATGATAAAGGTATGTTTAAATCCATTCGGAAGATACGTTTTGGCGCGATCAGAAGCCATTGCAAAACTGTCATCTTTGACGAACACAAATTTGCTAGTAGATTGTTCTAAGTCCCTCTTTGAGCTGCCATACCTGTATTTAAACGAAAATTAGAAATAAGCAAGGTTGTTAGGCTTTTTATGGGGACAGAAATTGATAATGAGTTATATTCGTTGGGGGTCAGTGTCCTTGATATCAAACGTGATAATGACGTAGTGTAGGCCTGGAAGTTGTAACACATTCCACTTTTTCTAGTTAACACAAAGCCTAAATTGGTTCATGATATTGAAGTAAAGTATTCGAGCTGTGTCAGAAAAGTTCAAAAACTAGTGTCACTAAAGAAATATTCAAATCCAAACTACAAATTAAGAGTTTTCTCCTTCAAAATAATAACTTCGGTGAAAATTTCATTGGCCTCGCTCCATTGGTGTTAAATACACAGTCTGTTATGTAACAGCCGTGCTTTTCAGCCCATTCCAAATTTGCAATGCATCAATGCATCAGCCTGGATGGAAATCTGGTGGAAGGACGTGCAGGAGGACACTAAAAGTTTGCAAGCTTGACATTGAATAGCAAACCGTAAGTGGAACACACTCTGTGAAAGTTACCATTTTAAAAAGTGAATGAATTTGACCTTAATTACCTCACAGCAAAAACAAGAACAATGTATGGTATGTCTGTGGTGTGCATTGTTTGTTTTTGTTATCAAACTTGGAATAGGCTGGAAAACACTGCTGTTACACAAAAGCCCGTGTATTCAAAACCAATGAAGCAAGACCATTCAAAATTTTCACAGGAACAACAAAATTAATGATATTTCTAAATATATAAAGTATATACTTGATTTTGGTAATTATTCTGTGGTCTATGAAAGGGAAATTTTTCTGGGACACGCTGTATACAAGACTAGTGTAAAACACATAACGCAAAATATCCATGGGCAACATAATAATACTAAGATAGATAATAAGAGGACAATCATTTCATCAATTCCGTCGTTTATTTTGATGTGGTTGTGCACGCAATTCATTCTTCATAGTGTATTAATTATATTGTACAATATTTCTAACAGACACCCGAACTTAGTTGCCCTGTAAAAGCTATAGTAAACATGATGAAGTAATTACAATTTTTAACCACTCGAAGGACACACGTTTTCCACTGATTTTAACATAAACAGCATACATCCAATGCAAGAAAATAATATTTTCGATTACTTTCAAGGAGTATATTGAAACAATAAATATGCCAGGTTGCATTTAAAGATTGGGTTATTCATTTGCACGTCAAAAACATCTAAATGAATGAAATCAGCTGCAATTATATCCAATGTGAAGATTGATATAAATAAGCACCTCTCATAGAGACTTGGAGTAAAATATTGAGCTTTGGTGAAAATCTGGAGGGTTAAACTTCATCCTTTTTCAAATTACTCAGAAGCCTCTTTAAAAAATCCGTGACGTCAAACGTGCACGGGTACGTGCCGTTCCAAAATTGTCCGATCAGCCGTTAGCCGAAGGTCGCGCGGAGGTTAGCCGTTTAACCAGTCAGTGCGCTCCGCTGGTCTTGCGACGGTACACAATAAACGCGATTCGCAGTTTGAGCAAAATTTAAACTCACGGAAAGAACGACATTCTTGTAACATATGTCGTTATTAGTTTTTCTTGTAAAACAATAAATTCATGACGTATGGATCTCAAACTTTCAACACACCATTTGTAAGTACTAAACTACTGTTTGGTATTGATAATAAACTTAATAAAGGGAAGTAATGGACTTGCAAATCCCTGGCACAATCTTTAAATCAGCAATCCGATGAACTTACGGTAATCGTTCTGGAACTACTTTTAGGTCCATCATGGGACTGACAATCTCTGCAATCTCCTTTACCAGGTCTTCATTGCCTTCGTATTCCATCGGTAAATCAACATCTTTCTTTTTCTTCAGAAATGCAGCTGCATAATATGCAAGAGCGTACGGATTGTACCAAATTTCACATTCGGGTATACCACTCATACATTTGGTAAAAGCAGTAGCAACTGTGCGAGGAGTTGTCCAAAGAATCACCCGACCCGGCCGACTAGTTGTTGACTGACGAGCGGCCATTTTTAAGATATCGTTGAGCAATACTGTAGGTTGTGCATTCGTCTAATTTGTAAATGTATATGAGGCTCGAATGTGCAATCAGTTGTGTTATATAACTGCATAATCGCCCTACCAAATTCAGACTGCATGCCGTGCAAATACAGACTATTTGGAAACCAGGGGTTGTTATTTACGAATCTTACGTAACACTGATAAATATCGCAAATGTCTTCAGCATAGTAAATTGCAAGAGTGTCTACAATTAAATGTTCAAAGGAGTAGCAGGACATAGTGATAATCTAGTCATACTGGATGTTTAGGAAATACGCGTTTTCATTTATCTTCAATTCCTAGTGAAAGGTCTAATGTGTGTTGTCTGTAGTTCTTCCTGTATGAGTGAAAGAAATGGAAACTGGTAAGTATTGTAGTTCTGAGGACTTACGAGATTTTTTTCCTTTTCAGCCATTTATATTGATGTATGGAAGAACCACTATTCATGGTCAATTTGGTAGGTAAATGGAAAAGTAAATTGGTCAATCATATTTTGTAAATAACAGTCTCTTCTTCTTTCGTATGAGGTAGCATCATGATGTAAATGCTACTAACTCTAGTTGTTGTCGTTCGCCTGACTTCCGCCAATTGACAGGGTTCACCACGAGAAGGTCGACAACTTGAACCCGGCTTGAACCCCAAAATAACAGTCACATAGCAGTGCTTGACCAGCACCGATTGCGCAGTCAGAAGCAGATGTTTATACATAATTCTGAAGTGATTTGAGAACTTGTTCTTTAAACAAAGAGCGATTGACTACAGTTTGCTTTTTGCTCTAATAATCATACTTCTCGGCAACGTCTTTAAGGTGATACGATCTCCGCAATGAGTGAAACCACTTTCAAACCACTTTTATGTTGCTAGCAGCCCAACTAACGTATCACAATAAGCCCGTCTAACTTGGAAGAACGCCACGTGTTGCTCAGTACACATAAAAATCTGATATATCTCATCTTAATTTTCACATATAAAAATGGCATATTTACATATATATATACCGTTGGACAAGGAAAACAAAATATATCTGAACATTCACAGACAGAAAAAAAAATCAAGTAACCATAAAAAACACATCTGATGAAGGCAAGAAGGCGGCGGCACCTTGCCCGCCAAAAGCCATGAGGGCGCTATCGTTGCATAATTCCTAGAGTCCCAAAAGGTCGCACGCAGGTAAATCAAGCCCCATAGAGAATAATGTTAAAAACATCAACTTTGAAAATTCATTTAAAATCAGATATTAATTAGGGAAGATTGGAACCAACACTGAATGATTAAACAATTACTCCTCAATTGACGATCTTCAGGAAATGTATTGTTGACCAGTATTTTCTCAAGGGAATTCCCCCTATACAAATTCCTAGCATTTTCACGGCGATTTGCGCCTGATGTGTACTTTCAAAGCCGTATTCATGGGCACAAAAAAATAGTTCCTACCAAATCAATTAATTTCCTTCACGGTAACAGCAATGAAGATCCACTCAACCCCTATCAGAAAATTTTATTTAATACTTAATCAAATCCACCCCTCTTGGCAGCCCCCCATTCAAATTAAAATTTCTTATTCTTTGGGTTGGGTCGGATGCACATTTTCTGGACTTCTGTGTTATTTACGCGCGTGCAACCTATATGTAGAGAGTTGTGACAACTCGCGATTTGAACGCCATTTTGTTTCCTATACAAAGCAACATTACGTAACATTTTTATTCAATTGCGATGAGCACCGGGTGCTGTGAATAGAAAGAATCCGCACGCCATTTTGTTTCCTTAAAAATCGGACCTTCTATGTCGCTACTCTCTCTATTAAGGGACTCTTATAATTCCAGGTATTTTAGCACATTCAAAGTGAATGTGTGATTATATTAACAAATTCAAAGTGAAGGTAAAAAAAATATTTATATTATATTGCATTGCAGGAATAAAAGATAAAGATTACTGAAAAGGTTGAAATTACCGCCACCAGGCTCCCAGCAGGCCCGGAGCCAACGCCTTCCCACCCCCACAGGCGTCAAGTTTATCATATTAAACACAAAAAAATCAATCAATTGTTGCAGCTCGTCATCATCAAACAAGTCACACACC
>JZLH01S0251457.1:0-17651 GCA_001188425.1 Eucidaris tribuloides
AATTCTGAAGCTGGCACTTCTAAACACGAGATTGCTGGGACATTGTATATGTATATACATCATACATGTATTTGCTTTGTAATAATGTTAGGGTTTTTTTCTACAGAACTATACTAACCTGGCTGCTAACAGCCCCCATACAATGCTATTCTGAATATGCCGCCAACCTGCGCAAACCTGTTTGAGAGTCCAAGTGTTATTTCACTTAAAGACCAGAAACATTACAACACAAAATCAGTGAGAGAGATACTCCTCAGCTTCCCGAGACAGCTGCGCCTTTCTAAACACCATCAGCAATCAACCCGACAAAACACTGTTACGAAATGACAAGTCACGACAAATGCTCACTTGATAACCGCCGTCCACTAAAACTAACTCTGTAACACGGTTTTGCCATTATCGAAAAAATGCCCTATCACTACTGTAGCTGTTGATTAGTAGGCAACACAAGCCAGTCACTCAACCTTGTCACTAAATGCCGTATTTTCATCGACTGATATATCATTTTACTACAGGGCTTGATGTACAGCTATTGATTATGTTACTTTTTGAGATCCGCCAAATAATTTCGATAAGGTATGTGGGTGTTTCTTTAATGCAATTTCTCATAACAGGTACAGGTTAAGCGTTCCTGTGTATGAGTATAGAGAATGTAGTAGGTATGTAGTAGTTAGAGGAGTAAGGTAGTATGTTATAGTAATTAGTGAAGTTAGTAAGTAGTTATAAAAGTAAGGTATAGTCAGGTGTAGTAGTAGAGTAGTGGTAGTAGTAGTAGTATAAGATAGTAGTAGTATTTAGTTAGTAGTATAGTAATAGTAGTGTAGAGGTAGTAGTAAAGTGTAGTAGTAGTAGTAGTAGTATAAGTGTCGTAGGTAGGAGGAGTATAAGTAAAAATAATAATGTAGTGGTAATAGTAGGTAGTAGTAGTTAGTAGTACCGTAGTAGTAGTGGTGTATAGTAGTAATAGTAGTAGTGATAGTAGAGAGTAGTAGTAGTAGTAGTTCGTAGTAGTTAGTGTAGTCAGTCCCACGCGGAGAAGGGCCTAGCATATGTTCACGCGGCAGAAGGTACGCTTACAGTAAGTGCTTTATTGATTATTTCAGGCTGAATAGAGACTGAGAGCAGCACAGATCGAGAAAATATTAACTTATTTGATTTTCAGTGTGGGCCGAGTGGTGGTTTGCACGTGTGAAAAAAATTAGTATGTTAAGCCCTTTGACGCAACGCACGTAGTAAATGAGATAGTAAGTGAGAAGTCACAGTCAGAGCCCTTGGAAGAAAAAAGTAGGAAGTCAAATCTTATGCGATTAAAATGTCACACCAAAATCCTTTACGTCTCTGATTACAATCTGCTTAAAATCTTTATAATCGAAGGAATTATAACGCAAGTACAGACATCTTAGAAGTATTGTTACCAATTGTAGACAAAGTACTGGCACAACCACTTCTATATTCATACGAGAAAAAATGATATGTGGACCAACGTGAAATCAAGCGCCGTTTCTGTTTCACGGGCGTATTAAGTTAAAGCTTATTATATACGTATATATATATATATACCCCTATATAATCCATTATATAGATACTATATATAATATAATAATATTAGAGTATAATAACCTACTATGAGTACTATATATATATATATAAATATATAAGCTACACTAGGCACTGTAATATTTTGCTAAATACCGCTATCGATTGTAAAAAACGCATCTATCTGTTCGATCAAACCAGACAACAACAAACTAAACTCCATAAATAAAATAGACCAATAAAATACAAAAATCAAGAAATAAATAATACACATGCTTCAGTCGCTTACTACCTTGGATAAAACAGCCACTCACCACAGTCTAGTCAAAATGACCTTTCGGTAATATAAAAGCAAGAGTCTGCACAACTATAACATATTCCTTTATGAATTTGTGCTCGCTAGATTTTATAATAAACACGCAGTCGATACACCAGCTCTCGATCGGAATACTAATTAACGTTATTCTTTAATCTCACATCTGCATATACTTGCCATCATGGAACGGGCTCCGACCGAAAGTATTAATTTACACCAATACCAACCATCTCATCTGTACAACATATTTTCATCAACTATACTATATTCACTGATATAATGATAAACTGAGCGGCTGGCACTAAGAGAGAAAATTACACAAAACACGGATAAGCAAACATGGTATGTGTTTAATTTCGAAACACCAATAGGAAAAAAACATATATTAATTTAAGCAAGCCAGACCAATGCCAGACAGAATGAATCGATGACTGCTCACAATACAACCACGGCCACTGATATGTTACACAAGATCACTGAGTATTATAAATGAGACATGCACTCTCTCTTTTCATTTGTTTCATTACTTCTCATTTGCTTTGATTCCCAATATTCACATTTATCCACACATCTGTGCAAAGTAAGAAATCATTGGGCAACCCGGGTGTAGCGCCAACGGATGATAAGAGGAGAAGGGGCCGTCGGGGGGGCGGGGTTAGGTAGAGATGTGCGGCGTCATGGGAGGACAATGGAGGTCCAAAGTTGTATGTTTCTGCGTAATACCGAAACTAGATGAAGCATGTTGAATTGCATAAATTTGCCTATACATCTTTTATTTGTTTTAAACCCATGTTCCTAACTATTAGTAACATTATTTTAAAAGCTGATGTCGGAAGAGGGTGCGATGTGACCGGCCGCGCGCCCCCCCCCCTTTCGCTCATGTATACTACTTTTCCCCCTTAATACCCCCGCTTCTCCCGCACCCCGATAATGCAGTCTTGTAGTTTAACCATATTTTGCTCGCTGTACTGTGAAAAAATGATGAAAAAGCAAAACAAAACAAAAGCTTTGAATATTTCTTGATATATTTATACCAACAACAACGGTGCTGTCTTAAATCCAGGTCCGGCTCTGTATTTTAGGTCTTTTCTAGCACGCAATGGATGCAACTGGTTCTGTTGCTTCTAATACTATCATCGTACCCTACTTGTCTTGGTGGCAATTAACAGCGTAAGCGGCCGGCAGCTCCGGACAACGAAGCCCAATCCTGCTTCATCGAAAAGAGCTAAGCGTCGACGTTCAGAATGCTGTGGGTCTCCACAATTCCCTAGCTGAGGCCTCACAGGGGATGTGGGTGTCTCTGCCATCACCGAACCCGGTTTCCATCGTCGACATCATTTCCTTATCTTACTGGAATTTTCATCTTATCGCGTACTGGCATTCGGGTGCCTCGAACAGTCTAGAGCGCTTATGGTTGACTGTGCCATTCGCCTCCTTCGCAAGCCAAAACACGCGAGCTCGAACAAACCTAGTTTGTGGCATGTGCAACTCGCATCACAAACGTCCACCATAGCACGCGAAAGACACCGAACAAAATTTGGACATGAGCATCCTACATATCGACAAAGCCGGAAACTAAAAACAACGGACTCGATCGACACCACTGAACATAAACATACAAAGCGTTATAGCTGCGGGAACGGTAGGGAGACTTTGCGTCTCCACGATTTTTCTAAGACCGCACCAAATTTTGTATACACACCCATACGCATAGCAGCGATTTTTGACGCGCCAAGAAGGGGGTGGCGGCCGGGGGCCCTCTGCGGGGCGCCCACTTTTCGTTACAAACACTCCAACTCATGGCCCACCATTCAGAAGCTAAATTTTAGCTCCTACGTTTCAAACTCTGAAAGGCGTCGACTAGCGGGTTTTTCAAAAGCGCCAGAGATCTGATTCTGGTGTTATTTTCCATCGACTTTGAATGATCAAACATTTTGACCCTAGGGGTCATATAAGGGTCACATATAATTAATCCCCTCTCTTTCATGGGATCCGGCATAACATGACAACGTGCATGGGGTGGTAAAAATGGGCGACTAATCAATAATGTGCCTTCCCACATAAACAAAGTTTGACCTCATCTGACCTTCGTGATCCTCATTTACCGTGACCTTTGACCCGAATTAACTTTGTGTTCCCTATAAGGGCATGCTAGCATCCAGGTTTTAATGTTACCCACAGTGACTAATGCGTCTGCAACAGCTAAACTCCCAATAAAAACTTTCCAGAAACATGGAGATAGCCATAGCTTGCCCCTGTAAATGTTTAACGCAACGTCTGACTCATTTGACAATCATGACTGCTTCTGCTCGCCCTTTTGACCCCATTTTGTACACTTTCGAGGCTTCCATGTAGGCGCACTCTACCTACATCCAAGTTTGGTTACCACACGTTAATGGTTTCAAAGCTAGCGCCAACTCCCAAATAGTTGCGCTCACGCCTAAACTTGTAAAATTGCACGGGCTCATTTGACCTTTAGCTTACATGGAATTATGATGACGAATTGTGAACCAAATAATAAACAACGAGTCTCCGTGTATAATCCTCGCTTGCCAACCAAGTGGTGTGTGAACAAACGCGAGAATACTATCGCAAAGTATTCAGGTTTCATCTGCCGCACGTGATGGACGGAGGACAGACTGCAGCAAAAGACCGCGGATTTTGGAATAAAATCACACAAAGTGTTCTTCTTATTTCTTTTCTTTCTTATTGTTCGCATCTTTAAGGTGTATCCTAATCGCAGATCCAGACGTAGCGTGTGGACTTTCATCCTGCCGGCCAGATCTTTGCAATATTTAAAAAATCAAATTGGTATTAAAAAATGGCTGTTCGGACATCAGAATGGGCCGGTACAATCCTTGTTACTTATCTTGTACGCAATTTGCGAGGATCCATGCCACGTTTCAGGCTCAATGAATTCCATTGAAAATAATAAAGCAACACCCGGGTGGGAATGCATACAAACCGTCCCAAATCTAAGAATAGCCAGACATGCGCAATTCATAAAATGGCTTTCGCAATCACTGAAAGTGGACCAAACCCACGTTCTGACGGCGGGAATGAGTCCCATTGGAGACAGACTATTAAATGGTTTGTCGATTGCTAAAAGAAAAATTCGTCCAAATCCAGTTGGCATCGCGCCGCTGTGCTGGCCAAACATGGCCCTCATATGTCAGTAAATAGACACTTTAAAAGTCAGCAAATTCATCATTAAACTATATTAGAATATCGAGTTTGGCTGTCTGACCGTGCTGGCACTTGGAGGTTTTAAGAAGGTTTTAGAAGTCTGAGTTGTAAAGGTGAGGAGGGCCCGCGATGAAGGTAAAGGGGCTTAGAACGCCTTGCCGCATCGACGCGGTGATTCATTGTCATAGTGGCATGCCCCGAGGACATTAAAAAGAAAAGAGAAATCAATGATAGATATTAGCGCTACAGGTTGCGGCTAGGCGCGGTCGTGTTAGGCTGTAGATTCTCGCCTGAAAGTGAGTTTCTAGTATCTTAAAGTTTCAGACGATTTAAATATAAAGCACAATCGAAAACAAGGGCCAGAGCATCATGTCCCATCATGAATGTTCCTGAGATTCACTATTTTCCTAATCAATAAGATCGTAAGACTTAAGAATCTCATGGATTTAAAATATTTCATTCCACCAATGTCTATGATCGCATAGTTCAAGTAGGGAATGACAAGACAAGGGGCGCCGTGTATCAATTCTCAACGGTTTCCAAGGCGTTTCAATCAAGTTATTTCAAAGTGCCAACATCAACCCTCATACCTGACAGCTTATATTGCGATAGAACTATACACGTTTCTATATCTGCATTGTCAAAGCTGACACATCAGTGCAATTAGGGGTAAGTAGAAACTTGTCTACATTCTAGAGTCTTCTGTCTTATCCCAGACGTTGTGGATCAAACGTTCCTATGAGGCGGGTCCATGTTGGTGAATTGGTGTGTATCATGGAATTAAGTCTTCAAGTATTTGTGTTAGTTGATTTGCCGGCAAAAACATCTGATATGAAGTCAAAATCAGCTGAAATCATATCTCAATGTGAATTTTAATATAAGATAAACACCTCTCACATATGGAGACTTTGGGGTACACCAATATTCGAGTTTGTGGAATGAATAATCTGGAATGGGTGTAGGAACTCCATCCCCTATTCCACACATGCACTGCGCCGACTCTTAAAATCAGCCGCACAGCTCAACCCGTGCACGCTCGCCGTCACAAAGCTCGACTCAGCTTGTTCAGCCCTACAAGGCCTCGCGCAGGCGGACACCGTCCTAACCCACACTCACCAGCGCGCCTGACCGCCACTGCGTCTTGCTACGCGTGCAGCAGTAACAGCGCATTCGCAGGCTTGAAGCCAAATCTGAAACTTCACAAGAAAACGCAACACACACTCTGGTAGAACAGTCGGGTAATTTATTTTGTCTCATAAAACAACAAATTCATCCGACGTAAATGGAGTTTGCAGACGTTTCATACCACACCATTCTGATACCAGTACTGAAACCGGTACGCGCGCTTTGGTATTAAATATCGAAGGGACGCTAAATGGACTTGCACCATCCTGACACAAATCTTCTAACATATTTTTTAAAAATAATTTGAGCAGGCAGTGCTTGCGAGGGATAACAGCAGCCGACCACCTCCAATATTAACCTGGACAAAGATCCCCTGAGTGACGTCACTGACGGTCACTCATTATTCAGAAAAGTAAAGCGTTTATTATTTGTACAGGCCTAAATAACTTTTGTTGCTCATCTTGAGCCACCATTTGAAGACAATATTGTCAAGCCTTACCCGAAAAATTGGTTACCTGCACTAATTGCTGACGGTGGTAAGCTGAATTGTCAAGATACCCTTAACTGAATCGGAAGCATTCACATCAATTATGGACCATAAGTTTATCAAAATAAGAGGCATGGACGGGCTATTGATGTAGTCATATTTGAAGGGCATTGGATATTGCATATGATTGTAGCTAATAATCAAGGTTAATATTCTCAAATGGTTACCATAACATTATTCATGGTGAGCTCGATCAAAAGCATGGAGATATGATACGAACACCAGATTTCTCTCAGGGGAATGAATAATGATCAGAGTTACTAGCGTACCTGCCCACTGCCGGGTTGGTGGTGACAGCCATTTTCGCACGCCATCTTTGGATTTAGCAGGGTATTGTAAGCAATTAAAGATGATGTTTGTTACGAAAGAGCGCCTGTAACACAAGAGAGGATAACAGGACTGCCCATATAATGGGGAATGACGGGGATGTTGTAAGAATCATTATCGAAACTGATAGGGTTACAAGATCACTGGGTGAATCGCACAAGCATATAGCATGCTATGATATAGGATGAAAAATCCATGTAAAAAAATATATATGAGAACGATTGTTTACGATTCCGTGTGCTGGCAGGAATAAAGGTCCGGCAGGAGAAAAAAAAAAAGAAAAAACAATAAAAAACAATAGATTCAACAACGAATATTACGTGGGACATGTATTCCTTGTGGCTTTTCACAAAGATACTGGACGTAAAAGATTATCTGCTCTGTGTTCCATAGGGGTTCTAAGCTCGTCTAATTTCCTTATTTTCAGTATTCGGTGTGAGTATCGCCCATAATGGTCCCCTTTTTTCAGCAATTAGAACCATTGGAATTGAAATATTACATTCACGCGATCGTAACCGCAGGTGCCGGAGGAATGGATGGCCAATGTTGGATTTTACGCGAATATTGTGACTGTTTGTCTTGGTGCAAGATAAAAGGAGGACGAGTGTTGAACCTACCCGTAGCATGTAAATGGGCACAAATTAATTACGGCCCCCTGACTTTTGTAAGAATGCGATAACATTCTGATCTCAGATCCTATATGACCATGTGACGTGTAAAATCATCACTGTATGGCACAATTCAAGAATGCCCGCTAATTATGTCCAGGTTTTGTTAATATAATGATTCTTAAATAACCCCCTAGGCAAAATGGCGGACATCATATCGATAAACATAACATCAGAATCAGATGTCTGTGACCCTGAAAACCACTAAAAACACAAACTTGTGTATCACTATGGACGATCTGTGAATGTGTTGAGAACACTAGAGCTGAAAATTGACCGATCTCATGGGCGGTCAGAATATTGATTTTTAAGCACAGAAAATGGCGTCCGCCCAGAGGGCGCCCTTCTTGGCGCCCGTTCAAAAATGGTAATGAGTGATGGTATGCGTCGACCATACCTGGAGCGGCGCGAAATTGTGGTTGCTCGTTTAGAGAGGAGATCGTGAACCAAACAAGCCCGTATTTGTTATGCCCTAGCCGTGCTCACCCACTATTAGCATACACAGTTGTCTTCTGGAGGGAATGAGACATGACTCCATTAAAAGTATTGTAGCAGCAATTTAGTTGTAGTAGCAGTATGTATGCATTTACATGTATACTAAATCAGACCGTATTTAGTTGTAAGTGCAGCAGCAACTACATAGACATGATAGATGAGGAGCAAAAATAGCAACAGTAGTAGCACAACAATTATTTACATTACTACTATGCTGACTGCCAATAGGCCTTATTCACTACTACTGAGCAGGACTGTATGTATTATAACAACTACTTCTATTCATATACTACCATCTAATTTCTATTTCTGCTGCTATTACTACTTCTACCATGACAATCACTACTACTACTACTGCTGCTGCAACTACTACTACTTCTACCAATAATACTGATACTATTACTACTACTACTACTTCTACTATTACTACTACTACTATTACTATTACTACTACTACTACTACTACTACTACTACTATTACTACTTCTACTACTACTGCTGCTACTACTACTATTACTACTACAATTACTATTTCTACTTATACTGTTGCTTCTCTACCACTACAACGACGACTATTTCTTCTACTACCATCACTAGTACCACTGCTACTACTGCTGCTGCAACTACTACTGTTGCTACTACTTCTACTACATTATGTCAATACTTATCTATATGTGAATAAATCGTGTAAACTATTATTATTTTCACGGACCTTTCCGTCAAAATATACGTAAAGAAAAAGAACATTTATATTAAAGTGATAGGCTAACATTGTGGAGCTTCAATTTAAAAAAAATCATCAGAGCTACATAGTAGTGTTCAAATGGACAAATAAACACCCTAGAATACACAAGTTTGGAAAGTTATGCTGCCAATGGTAAGTAATGAATAAATAATTTCTACTCCAGTGGATGATAAAATAGCCTAGATCTGCACACAGTAAGTCTATGGGAGGGAATGGGCAGGTGAATCAGGTCAATTTGAATGCTTGTAGATTTTCACTTTTTGAAAGCATTAAATCATCATTTTGAAATACAATTTTTTCAGGGCTTCATTTTGAGACGTTATCAAAGACACTTTGAGCGTGGAGGATTATGTAGCTCACATTTTTTAACTGTGGTAAATGTTAGCTAGTGGCTTTAAATCAAATGTATAAAAGGTGCACCTTCCGAGACACGAGGAGAGGGTGGCAATTACAGGATTAAAAAGGGCTTACCGGTGATATATTTTTACGCTACAATGTAACATAAAGATTGCGTTCATGATCCGCACACGCCGAAACGAGCTTTCCGAAAAAAAATATGCTAAAATGATTCGTAATGTAAAGATTCACAGAAATCTTTATCTGTCAAAAAAGGGCTAAAAAATCAGGTTTCGAAAAAATAACAGATGATTTTATTCATATAGAATACACTATCGTAACATTCGCTCACTAAATCTGAATTTTACACAGCCTGCAAACAGGACTGACCACTATTAGTAGGGGGGCCCAACGTAAAATTGTGTGAAGTTATGTTAATTGTTGGCAACATGTATAAACGTATTCTACTGGGTCTGACCTTTGGTGACCTTAACACAAGGTCAAAGGTCAAAGGGGTCATACATCTTCCAAAGTATATCAACCTTGATATCAAAATGTGGCAAATTTTACAAGGAACAAGTTAATGATGTTTATTTTGTTATTTGATATCTCGTTTTCTTCTTACATGCTAATAACTTATTACACACAATTTGCATAAATTTGCCTTTCTCCACACCAGCCCAAGCTAGAGATCATGGAATCCATCTTTTTTAAATGGTTTTGATGGATTCTAGTCAATTCGAGGGTGCTGATATCAAATCTGATGGTTCCCTGACCCGAAACCTTGAGCGTTTTTGGAAAACCGCAAAAAATCAAAATGGCCACCAAAACCATTTAAAGGGTCGCTAAGGTCACATTATTCTATACATTTCAAGATTTTTTTTTCAAATATGCACTTTCTTGTGATAGATTATAGCCAACTCGAGGGTGCTGATTCCAAATCCGATAGAGGCCAGACACAAAACTTTGAGCGTATTTGTAAAAACTCCAAAAAAAAAACCCGAAATGGCCGCCAAAACCATTTAAAGTCCACTAAGGTCCCATTACCATACATATTTCAGTAATCTTTAAGGTCCTTAAGGTCACCAAAGGTCAACAGAAAAATGGCAACATCGATTTTCTGAATAGTCGGACCCAGTAGAATATGTTTATACATGTTGCCAACAATTAACATGAACTTCATAAAATCACCCTTTTTTAACGTAGGCCCCCACACTATTTACCTGATTGTGTATCTTCGAGTGAAAACGGGATACCTGCTATTCAAAGCTTACAAGGTCAAATGCTCACACTATTACAGTTGGATGACTGTCAAGTAATTAGCTATGGTTGGACTAAAATAAATTTAATATCAGTGAGTGAAACCTACATGTAGTGTATTACATGCATTATGCGCTATATAAGAACTGTTATTATTATGATGATGATTGTTATTATGATGATGATGATGATGGTGATGATGATGATGATGATGATGATGATGATAATATTATTATTTTTGTCGTTGTTGTTCTTACTACTACTCCTACTACTACTACTTCTACTTCTACTACTTCAACAACTTCTACAACTATAAGACTACCGTTACAATTTCAAATGATCATCGTTTGCATTTCTAAAACTTTACAACGTATGAATCCTAAAGTTTGAAAATTGTATTTTTATGTACCTTTCTTTAGCTTGATCAAATCTAGGCAAAAAAGTTTGGTGTTCAAGTAAAAACACAACCTTTAAAGTCTCATTCCCGCTCTGGCGATTTCATATTTCCAAGGGAAGTACATATACCACACCTTCAAAATGACAAACAAAGAAACCAAACCAGATGCAAAAAAACTATACAAAATCACAACCGAATTTAATCAAGTAGATTAAAGTCGATGCTAGAAGAACACATAAATTGGACATAGAAAGGACCTAGAATGACATGATACAGCGTGTGAATCAAAGTAACACGAAGTCGGAATCATATTCATTGTGAAGTACATGATATTGCCAACAGGATAGTACGGATTTATTTACTCTGAGTGTTTCCAAAATGGACAAACGTGACTACAGTTTTAAGGTAAACGGATAGGCCAAACTTACAAGGATTCGCTTTAAGCAGTCATGTGAAATAAAAGTGCCAAAATTAATTTCCAGTGTGTGTGTTGTATATGTTTAAGTGTATTTTCATTTCTCATAGAACAGGATAAATCTACACAGTTGAGTGTTATACAAAAACCGCGGTACTCAGGCTTCAGCAAATAATTGGGCTAAAAGATAATAAAACAGCTAGTTATTGGTTTTAGCCTATAGCACGTTTTTGTACAGTATATATTGCTTGTCTGTGTGTATTATGTAGGTTGAAATGTTTTGCCGTTATCATAATGCTGCATTCATATCGCATTTGCTTTTAAACAAGTTTACTCAGTGTTCATTCTCCTATAGTTTTGAAGGGAAAACAATGTATAAAAGTGTGTATTCGGAGCACAAATAAAACCAAAATAATAGTGTGTTTACGCTTTTAAGTATTCGTAATTTCATGGAGTGTGTTTAATTTGGGTGCAGCTAGAGCATGTTCAGAACAAAGTATAGATTAAAAAAAAGATAAAAGATAATAAAAAAAAAACTAGTTATTGGTTTTAACCTAAAGATAGCACGTTTTTATACAGTCTATATTGCTTGTTTGTGTGTATTATGTAGGTTGAAATGTTTTGCCGTTATCATAATGCTGCATTCACATCGCATTTGCTTTTAAACAAGTTTACTCAGTGTTCATTCTCCTGTAGTTTTTAAGGGAAAACAATGTATAAAGGTGTGTATTCGGAACACAAATAAAACCAAAATGATAGTGTGTTTACACTTTTAAGTATTCGTAATTTCATGGAGTGTTTTTAATTTGGGTGCAGTTAGTGCATGTTCAGAACAAAGTATAGTACACATACCTTAAAAACTATCACCACAAATCGGCAACACGGGGTCGCCCCAAGGGAGCAGCCCCTCTCCCCATTCGCCCATACTACGCACAATAAAGAAAAAAAAACCTCCAGCGCCCAAATGGCACTCTCACCCCTCCCCCCACCCCCGGGGGGTCGCTCTTCACACGGCCTGTCTCCCAACCGTGTCCAACAACCTCAGAAATGCACCCTAAACGACGTTACCTACATAACCAAATTTGCAACCCTAAATGGCGTAACACATCAGAAAAGCTACCTTAAGTGGCGTGACTCCCAGGAATCCACTTATTCTGATACCCTAAGTGGCGTGAACAGGGAATCCACTAATTAGATACCCTAAGTGGCGTAAACAGTGAAATCAACTGATTTGATACCCCACCCAAGTGTCCTTCTCATCTAAAACAATATTGTACATTGCGCAACCCGAAAAGTTTCACTTAATAATTCATTAAAAATTCTCCTTATTATCAAACGTTCATTTTGGAGATGTTATTAGATCCACAAAAAATTGCACCCCTAAATGGCGTAATCTACACAACCAAATTAGAAACCCTAAACGGCGTGACATGTGAGAAAAGGCTACCCTTAGTGGCAATTGCCAGCGAACGGTGCTGAAAAAGCTACCCTTTTTCCAAAAGACGTCGACGACGCCCGAGGGCTGGAAAAGGGACCCTTTTCGACGCTTTTTCTGGACGCGGGTGCGTGCCAGGTCGTGTGGAGAGCGACCCCCCGGGCCCCACCTCCGAACCCCCCCCCCACAACAACACCAGCCCACCCGTCTTCCAATGCGAAACACACACACCCTCACAACAATGTAAGAAAACAATCGGTCATAGCTCAGATATCCAGGAAAAAACAACAGCAACAACATAATACAAAAAAAAACCGAATGGAGGGTCGCCCACAGTGAACGCCTGTTGAGACATAAATTGTCGCCGGCGATAATTTGTGCCGTCAGATCTTTCTCAAATCGTCACAAATTGTCGCCGGTGACAATTTGTGCCCCAACAACAACACAGTGTCGCCAACCCTGTAATAATTGCCAGAACCCTTAAAAACATAATCGGTTTCAACATATCCGACCCCTCCCAAATCCCTTCAGATTCGCTCCTTCGCGGAGCTCCAATCCCACCGCCTCCATCCATATCAACCGGAAATCGGCCTGGAACTGCCCTAGAATACGCAACACCTGTAATTTTGGTGAAATCGGCCAAGGTGATATACGCAAATCGAACAACAAAAAGCCGTATATTCAATCTCTGCCTTGAATTATCACAAACAAAAACTATAAAAACAATCATGTTAGAACGATGTGCTTGAAATGATGCGCTGAAAATTGGATCACCGATATCCAATGAACCTTTCAACTCTGAAAACTGATCGGGTGATCCGTGCCTCATATTTCATACTTGACCCAAGTGATATTGAAATCTGATGTTCCGTGGTTGACTTATGTTAACAAGCTCAAATCAGACTTGTATGACACCCGCGAACTTTGACTTTTGACCGTTTAACTCGGAAATCTAACCAGTGATCGATGCTTCATATTTTATCCAAGTTTACTTGAAATCTGATAAGCCGTTCTTGAGCTATGGTTGAGCCCCAATCAGACATGTATAATGTCTCGTAAACTTTGACCTCTGACCTTTCGACACAGAAAACAAAACAGTACATTAATTGGTGCTTCATAGTTTGAACCCTATAGAACACAAAACAGCAACAACAACAAATCAATTTTGGCACAAAAATTCTACAGGACTTGATATCTTGACACATCATACTACACTATAAGTTACATTGAAATCCGATGAACCTTGTTTGAGTTATTGCGGTAAAGATCCCTAGGCAGACTGAGTTTATCGATTTATTAGAAATTCTCGCTTGCCATAGTGTCGAATTTGTAGGGTCGTCTACTGTAATTTCACAATAAACATTGTGTACACTGTTTGGTTGGAATCTGTGTTCTGCCCTGTAATAATGAGACTTTAAGCTCACGAGAATGCCAGTATAGGTCAAGTTGTTGATCTCCTGACCTCAACTCTCATTATTGCCATGTATGTGGTCAGCAAGCCTACACCTTATCGCACGCATGCGCGACCCTTGATTTCAACCAACACGGAACAGTCATAAAGTTAACAGCCATTTCTTTAAAACTGAAGAAATAGTCAACATAAAACATAATTGCAAGCATCCAGCAAATTCTACTTAACTAATAGGACGCACAATATACTCATGTGTGTCGTACAAATGGCATTATCTCCAGACGTCCCATTATTTCTTGCCAGACACATTCACCATGATTTCCGAAGATATCGGGTGTGATGCGCATGTACAAACTGATATACACGTATATCTCCGTACTATGTTTTACATGTATGACGTCACACTAGATAAAATGGCTCGGTGTAAAAATGTCAGAGGTAAAAATGTCAGAAGACAGTAATAATGTCAGAAGTAAAAATGTCAGAAGTAATAATGTCAGAGGTAAAAATGTCAGAGGTAAAAATGTCAGAGGTAATAATGTCAGAGGTTAACCCGTTACTTCCGAGATTTTGAAAATCCCGTAGAGTTAACACAGGGCACATCCGGTTCCCGTAGCCAACGGGTTAAAATGTCAGAGGTAAAAATGTCAGAAAGATACCCTTTTTAAGTAAGCCTTTTGTTAAGAATAGGTCTGTACCCTTTCATCCTGATTTTTTGCGACTTTGATACCCTTTTCACTACACGCGCGCATGCATTACCCATCATGAGAACAACCGTTTTTATACCCGTTTTTGTGTACTAGCATGGTGTCAACCTTGTAACAACATTGACCCCCGCGTCCCTTTGTCCCAAAGACCACATACCGCATCGTTCAACCCACTAACATGCTAGATCTTGAATGAGAAACTAACCCCCCCCCCCCAAAAAAAAGTACTTCCGATACGATCACAGTACGATCACCAATCACAGGCTATGTACGAAATATTACAAGTTCATTCAGGAAAATATTGGCAGGATTGGTACTATCACTGTTTTTTTCAAGTTCCTCTTTCTAACGAACCACCAGCAGCTGGTGTGTAGCATTCGTTGAAAAAGCACACACGTTAGGCAGTTCCTTTTCGCAATATTAACATATTTTAGAGTAAGATATTGCCATTTTACACGTTTAGCGGGAGGTTTTTCATAAAGTGGGTGATTTACATGCTCGGCGGGAGGAAGGGCGTGGTGGGACGGCGGGAAATGGTGGCGGGAGATGGACTCCCGCCAAATGCGATAGGGTTTACAGCAAAGTACACTATAAAGGTCCCCATACACGATCAATATTTTCGTCAGTTAATTGATGTCATTTAATTGATTTCAATTAATTGACGTTAAAAAATGATCGTGTATGGGGGCCTTAACACGTCACAGACCTTTGGCGAACGACAAACTTTTCGGACAAAGAATCTTGATCGTTTGCTCTTAGACTGAAAAAAGCCAGAACTGTGAAAATAGTCTTGTGGAGTTTTTGCTTTACAAGTTTCGGGGAAACACTATCCCTGTCGCTGTAGCTGTATAGATCCTTTCGTTCAGATATCAACATCAAAGGCTAACCGCTCCTTCCACAATCCACAGAAGCGCGCACTTTACAGTCCGACAGTAGCTTGACCCTCTTCTTGCTCGTATGGTCAGGGGCTGCATGTAACATGTGGGGGGGGGCCGGGGGCAGCCACCCCCATTTTTTAAAGTAATGAAAATAACGGGGATTCTACCGTGTTCTTTTTTAAATCTTGCTCCCCTTCCCCCATTGTTTTTCATTTGGATAGTATTTTTTTTTGGCGGGCTACAAATATAGTTTGGTCGTCGTTAGCCCCCTGCCCCCGAGTGTCGGATGATGTTTGGCTTGTAATTTGGCAGGTAAAAAAAATGGCGGGCAAAAAAATGGTCTTGGTCTTCGTTGCCCCTGTCCCTCCCCCACCCCCGGTTTGAACAAGAACAAGAGGCTGCAAAGGAACTGTTCTGTTTATGTGTCCGTACTCTTACATACATTTAGCGGGTACAGAAAACAATAGAGTTTAATGACGAATTCATTCCTCTTTACTTGTGACTTGTGAGATACAAGGGAACAAAGTTGTTTGTGTCTGTACATGTATGTCAGTTTCTATAGTTTTATTCAAAATTATTTTTTTTTTTTTTTACAAATTTCTGACCCAGCTGTACAAACATTTTGTCCGTTTTGGTAGGCGCACTGATCTTCAAATTCACACAGTGCAAACTTTGTTCTTTTTTCCAGTAGAGGGCGTATCTGTGGTCCGTATAAGCTCTGTTGACTCCCCCCCCCCCGCTCTCCCCGAGATTGCAACCTGGGCCCTATTTCATGATTGAAAACATGGAACTTTTTCCCGAAAATGATCGGAAACCTAGAGTATGAGAGATGATAACTGTTGGTCTGTTCGGGGATCATTCTAATGTACGGAGTTCGTGGGCCAAACGTGTCTCAGTGCCTTGGTTTTGTGTCGGGAAGTGAAACGCCGGACCGATCGGTACGCGTGGGATCCTACACAAATGTACGGAATGGGACTTTTTACAATGTCGCCTGCACGCTTTTAATAATTTCGCGTTTTTAGCCAAATTGGCGCATATGAGAAGATTAATTAATCAAACCGTAGACCAGCAAAATCATACGTCCTTTACAAAAACTAGACGTTTTTCAGTCATTACTACGGACAAAAAACAAGTTTTACGTACTCCATACTAGTCTTTCAGCTTGTTCGACTAGTCTTCATAAGATCCGTAATTACTGGCGCGCTCGTTCAGCCGCCTTCAATAATTAAAGTTCCCTTAAATCAATTTTCAGCTTAAATCGATTTTTGTGAAACAAGCAAGATGCGAATCGATTTCAGCGCGGAATTGATTCGAGACGCTTAAATCGTTTTTAGGTAAAAATCGATTTTAGTTTAGTGAAACACCCCCCTGGTGTGGTGGGTAATGCTGATTGACCGTGTGCTAATCTACACCGTCTAGCCCTAGATTGGTGCCAGGTGAAATTCAGAGGATGTGTAAAAATGTCAGGGGTAAAATGTCATAGTAATAATGTCAGATAGTATATGTCAGAGGTAAAAATGTCAGATGTGTAAAATGTCAGATTGGTAAAATGTCAGAGGTAATAATGTCGGGAGGCAATAATGTCAGATAGGGTAAAATGTCATAGGAAAAAAATGTCATGAGGGTAAAAAAATGGTGACGGTTAATAATGTTCGGCAGGTAAAATGTCAGATGTCAAAAATGTCATTATGGAAAAATGTCATAGGTAATAATGTCAGAGGTAAATAATGTCAATGAGGTAAAAAATGTCGAGGTAATAACTGTCGGAGGTAAAATGTCCGAGGTAAAAATGTCAGAGGTAAACAATGTCAGGAGGTAAATATGTCAGAGCGTAAAGTGTCAGAGGATAAAAATGTCAGATTGAATT
>JZLH01S0251470.1:10299-22739 GCA_001188425.1 Eucidaris tribuloides
TTATCAAAAATCAAGTATAATCGGTAGATTTTTTTCCAATCATATGATGCTGGTCCAGGGTGATACCTTTAAGATATATAACAATACCAAGGTGCATGGCTAGAGGGAAAAGGAGAAATAAAAAAGGGTGATTTACTTATAAGTAAAGGGAGTGGATTTTAGCTCCTTTTGGGAATTAAACTCTTTCACATACACACTACACACATATATATATATATATATATATATATATATATATATTTCACACAAAATGAAATAAAATCTCCGTAAACGATATAATATAATATTCACGAATTTTCGCCCATAGGGCTTTATCATAAACCAGTAATGCTGATAGCTATAATTGCTTCATTCAATAGTAAGCTGCTTACATGACCAGCAGATATGAGTGTTATTTACATGATGAGTACTCAATATGATCAAGATGATGGACATTGTCATCAGTAAGGTGGCAAATATAGACTTATATATTTGACGTAACCTTTTCTTCATATATATAAAATGTACAAAATAGTTCATGGACTAATGATGCTAATTTTATCACTGCTTTATTCATTGGTAAGCTGCTCACATGACTAACATATATGAGAATTATTTACATGATGAGAACTCAGGATGTTCAGTCGATGGTGAGTTGTTGCCTTATTATTTAGTGCTCAATACATAATTTTCCTATAGGAAGTTGGCAAATATACAGCTATATATTTGCCACAACAACCTTTTCTCGATCTATATAAAATATACAAACAATTCATATTATGCCAATGGTGGTGACAGCTATTCCTGTTTATTTCAATGGTAAGCTATTCAAATGGTTATTAAATGGGATATTTACATGATAAAACTCGAGATGGTTATATGTACACAATTCCTATTATTACAAAGGAAGTTTACAAATATAGACTTATATATTTGATGCAGCAAGCTTTTTTTAGATTTATACAAAATCGTTCATAGGCCAGGGATGCTGACAGCTTTTCTTCCTTCATTCACTTGTAAAGCAGCTTACATTACCAGCATACATTGAGAATTATTTACATGATGAGAACTCTGGATGATCAGTTAACGGTAAGTTGTTGCATTATTAGTTAGTGATCAGTGCATAGTTTCCTATAGGAAGTTGGCAAATATAGACTTACATATTTGACACAACAACCTTTTTCTCGATTTATACAAAATATACAAAACGATTCATATGTCAATGGTGCTTACAGGTATTCCTGTTTTATTTCAATGGTAAGCTGTTCAAATTATTATTAAATGGCGGTATTTACATGTTGAAACTCAATATGGTTACATATACACAATTTACATCGTCATATAGGAAGTTGACAAATATAGACTTATGTATTTGATGTAACAACAGACTCTCGATATATACAAAATTGTTCCTATGTCTGTGGTGCTGTTCAAATGACAATTAGGGATATTTACATGATGAAACTCAAGATGATTACAAGTGCACAAATCAATTGTCATATAGGAAGTTGGCAAATAAAGACTTATATATTTGATGCAACAACCTTTTTTCTTTTTAGATATATACAAAATCGTTCATAGACCAGGGATGCTGACAGCTATTCTTGCCTTATTCAATTGTAAAGCAGCTCACATGACCAGTATACGTTGGAGTTATTTACACGATGAGAACACATGCTTATCAGACCGGTGATGAGTCATTGTATTAACAGTAAAAGCACAATGCACATTCTCATATAGGAAGTTGGCAAATATAGACTTATATATTTGACCCAACAACCTTTTCTTGATATATACAAAATGATGGCAAACCGGATGCTTTCAATGTCAATCTAGCTTCATTTTATAGTGAAAGGTCCACATGAAGAGTAGACATGATTTCATCAAATAATCGCGAGTGGAGGTGCCTTCGTTATGACCAGTTGACATGTTCTTCAGATGACCAATCAAACCCGTAGATGTCCAGATGACCAGCGGAAGTTGATTTCATTAGTGAATCAGTCGAAGTGGAGTTATTCAGTTGACTATTACATGTGGGGTTGTATAGGTGACCAGTTGATTCCGAGTTGTTCATATGACCAATAGACCTAGGAATACTCGCATAACCTTTAGCTGTGGTGTTGATCAGATGACCAGTAGATGTGGGGCTGTTCAGATGACTTGTTGGTGTAGAGTTACTCACTTGATCAGTACCACGCAATTGTCTCTTTGTGTTTATTACTGTATTTTCAATTAAATGTTGAGTTAAAGTCAATGGAATATACACTTTGTAAAATCTTGCTTACATTGAAGATAAATTACAATAATTTATTCTCCGTGGAGTTTTGTGACTTGTCATCCATCATTTGGATGATTGTCTTCTCGATATATAACAATATGCCAAACAAATTAAGTGAAAATAAAAGCAAACGATTTCTTTGTTATTTTTTTTAAATGGAAGGGAATATTTTCTGTTGTTTGTGTAATATGTTGTCTACATGAAATTGGAAATTCACAATTAGTAAATGCATCGACGTCTCGAAGCTAATGTAATCAATTATAGGGATAACACATGTTGTCATCAAAAGATCACAAATGAGACATTTGAATCTTTTAAGGGAATATATTTATTAGATATTCTTATAGGATCAATTCCAGTCTAAAGACAACCTTTTCATTCACATATAACTTGTAGTGATTTTGGTTTTTTATGTACCGTTTCGAAGAAAACCACAGAACAGTGCACACAACAACAAAAGTAACTAACCCCTTTTTCAAAATACTATTACTTTAAAAAAGAACGGTGTTGAGCACAATCATTTTCAAGGATGTTCCTGCACTAATTGACTAAATTCTGTGAGAAAATGTGATTGGTCCGTCAAGTCATGCATGAGTGAGCACATATTAAAGGCAAAAAGTCACTTTTCAAAAGTCACAAGGGTCATTTTGGGGGGTTTTGATGCAAAATTTTGACAAATTCTGTTTCTGGTGAATGATTTATCGCTAATTATGTTAATCATCTATCGATTGATCCTCTCATACCTCATTTGACACTTTTTGCATATTTTACGCTTCGGTGAGCGCAATTTAAAAATGTCCCCCCTTTTGAAATTGTAAAATCCATTAAATATACTGCAAACAATTAAATCCGAATTTTTTCAGCAAAATGTATCTTTACGTGTTGTACGAACATAAGAGGTTGTAACCATGACATGGTTGAGTGAGCACACTTTATAAATAAAGGAAAAAATGTCATTATTTACCATTATTTTGGCATAAAAGATGACTCATGTGACTTTTGAAAAGTGGCATTTTCACCTTTAATGCATGCTCATTCATGCATGACCCAACAAACCAATCACATTTTCACACAGAAGTTAGTCAATAAGTGTAGAAAAACTCTCGCCAAATTATTTTGTACAAACTTGTTTTGTTAAAAAGTTATGGTATGTTGAAAAGGGAGGTAGTTACTTTTTTTGTTGTGTTTAGTTTGCTGTGTTGGAATAATAAGCGTAATACAATCTAATTATTTTCTTGTTTAATCTGGGTGAAATTTTGCTTCGAGTTACCGAAACGTACTTCGTGAAGTCTCTGTATCATCAAATGAATAAGGGATTGTTCGGGCGTAGTCCTTTCCTAGTTATATTGGTAAACTTTTCAAGGGGTATGTGCGCAGTTGTATGTCTAAAACAATGACTTATGACTTGCAAAGGTTACAAAATCGTTCCTTTATGCTCGATAATTTAATAAATTGTGAAAGGTTGCCGTGAAATTTACAGTAATTTCTGGCAAACCACGGGGCCTATTAATTGCTGTAATCTTGCAACAAATTGTAATAGTTGCAACCACAACTGTAACTATAGGAGAACAAGTAGTACATCGCAGAGTGCGCATCATTTTGACCGTCGAGTGTATAGTACAGTGTCATTATTTTGACATTATGTTTATTGGATACGTCGTTCACATCTATTTTCTGTAGCTGTCAGTGTGGGATTTGAAATAGTCACCGTTCAGAACAAACTTGAACTTCATAATCAGTAGAGTATGTCAAGGTTCACTCCACTCCATGTATTTGTCTTCATTCCGAGTAAGATTAAGGTATGGACAAATACTTGCTATGAAGTTTTGAATGGAACCTTGAGGATCAGTCAACGTACAACCCTTGAACCTAATGGCTCTCAGTGAGAGGTTGCATGACGTATGCATAGCTGACGCCGACACATCCAAGGGGCTATCAGAGACATCTAGCTCTCTGATATTTGGACACAATGCATTCATCATTAAAATCAGGTCGGTCATGCGAAGAGGTGCATCGCGCTGGGTGATGGAAATAGCTTGAAGAGGAAGCATCTTGTTCATCATTGTTATTTCCCGTAACGGAACAGGATAAGGTATGCACAGGGTGAATCCATCGATTACCAGATGCTTTAAATTGCAACATAAGACCAATGTCATTGCATGAAATTTCACAATATCTATGTACGACGGCTTGCGGGAAGACAATTTTAGAGTCTCAATTGGTGCTGTCTCGTTACAAATTACACTTTGTAGTTCACTACATAGTGACATGTCAACGGGGTAAGTTTGTTCAAAAGTTATACGTAGGTTCTTCAAGGCTGGACACAACGCAGATATTATGAAAAGGGACGACCCAAGAGGAAGTGAACTTGCATCTAATGAAAGATTTAAAGTCTTGAGATTTGACATCTTCCAACATGACACACGTTTCAATTCAAGCGGAGGCAATATGTCTATCGTATGACATGTGACTTGCAGAGAGTTTACACCAGGACACAAAACTGATAGCACCGTGAGTAAGCGAGTCAAAGGAGCTTCAAAATCACTCATCGATATGGTCTCAAGTGATGGCGTTTTACATATCAACGTGTGTAAGTCAGTCTGGTGCGGTATATGTACTGTGCATCCACCGACAGTCAAATCTTTTAGATTCGTACACACTACTGATATCATAGCCAACAGGTCACTCAGTGAAACAAATTTGCCTATCGCCTCCATTGTCAGGGTAGCGAGTGTTGGCATCTTGCAAGTCACCGTCTGTAAGTCAGTGCAATGTGGTATGCCTACCGCACAATTTTCGATACGCAAGTGTTTCAAGTTTGTATACACTACTGATATCGTGCCTAGCAGGTCAGTCATCGAAATAATTACGGTATCTCTATTAAAATTGCGAGAATCTGATAATGACATCTCCTTGATGTCGATGAGATATAGGGTCTCAAGTGATGACATCGTACTACACGTCTCTGTCTGCAGTACAGCACAATCTACTACGTCTACTGTACATTGTTGGATTTGTAACTTTTTCAA
This sequence comes from Eucidaris tribuloides, assembly GCA_001188425.1. Lineage (NCBI taxonomy): Eukaryota > Metazoa > Echinodermata > Echinoidea > Cidaroida > Cidaridae > Eucidaris > Eucidaris tribuloides. The sequence continues at coordinate 15,586 of JZLH01S0251470.1, forward strand.
ATTCTGGCATACTACTGATATCACAGCCAGAAGGTTACTCAGTGAAATAGGCTGCTTAATGACGTACAGTACCAAGGTCTCAAGTGATGACAACGTACTACACGTCTCTGTCTGCAATCCAATACAAGTTATCATGTCTATTGCACTCTTCACGATGTGTAACTCTTTCACGTTGCTACACACTACTGACATCAAAGCCAGAAGGTTACTCAGTGAAAAAGGCTGCTTGATGTCGTTCAGTAACAAGGTCTCAAGTGATGACATCGTACCATCCGTCTCTCGCTGCAAATCATTACAATGCTCTACCTCTATTGCACTCTTCTCGATGTGTAGCTTTTTCAAACTCCTGCAAACTACTGATATCACAGCCAGAAGGTTACCCAGTGAAATAGGCTGCTTGATGTCGTACAGTACCAAGGTCTCAAGTGATGACATCATACTACACGTCTCTGTCTGCAATCCAATACAAGTTATCATGTCTATTGCACTCTTCACGATGTGTAACTCTTTCACGTTGCTATACACTACTGACATCACAGCCAGAAGGTTACTCAGTGAAATAGAATGCTTGATGTCGTACAGTCCCAGGAGCTCAAGTGATAACATCGTACCACACCTCTCTGTCTCCAATACAGCACAATCAACTACGTCTACTGTACATTGTTGGATTTGCAACTTTTTCAAATTCTGGCATACTACTGATATTACAGCCAGAAGGTTACTCAGTGAAATAGGCTGCTTATTGTCTTTTAGTAACAGGGTCTCAAGTGATGCTATCGCATCACACCTCTCTGTCTCCAATACAGCACAATCAACTACGTCTACTGTACATTGTTGGATTTGTAACATTGTCAAATTCTGGCATACTACTGATATCACAGCAAGAAGGCTACTCAGTGAAATCGGCTGATTAATGTCGTACAGTACCAAGGAATCAAGTGATGACATGGTACCATCCGTCTCTCGCTGCAAATCATTACAATGCTCTACCTCTATTGCACTCTTCTCGATGTGTAACTTTTTCAAACTCCTGCAAACTACTGATATCACAGCCAGAAGGTTGCTCGGTGAAATAGGTTGCTTGATGTCGTACAGTAACAAGGTCTCAAGTGATGACTTGGTACCATCCGTCTCTGTCTGCAATTCATTACATTGTACGACGTCTACTGTACATTGTTTGATGTCTAACCTTTTCAAATCCTTGCATACTACTGATAGCATAGCAAGAAGGTTGCTCAGTGATATAGGCTGCTTGATGTTGTACAGTACCAAGGTATCAAGTGATGACATCGTACCATCTATTTTTGGCTGCAATTCACTACAATGTGCTACCTCTATTGCACTCCTCTCGATGAGTAACTTTTTCAAACTCCTGCAAACTACTGATATCACAGCCAGAAGGTTACTCAGTGAAATAGGCTGCTTAATGTCGTACAGTACCAAGGTCTCAAGTGATGACATCGTACCACCCGTCTCCATCTGCAATTTAGTAGAATGTACGACGTGTACTGTACATTGTTTGATGGCTAACGTTTTCAAATCCTTGCATACTACTGATATCACAGGAAGAAGGTTACTCAGTGAAATAGGCTGCTGAATGTCGTTCAGTACCAGGGTCTCAAGTGATGACATGGTACCATCCGTCTCTCGCTGCAAATCATTACAATGCTCTACCTCTATTGCACTCTTCTCGATGTGTTAGATTTTTCAAACTCATGCAAACTACTAATATCCCAGCCAGAAGGTTACCCAGTGAAATAGGCTGCTTATTGTCTTTCAGTAACAGGGTCTCAAGTGATGCTATCGTACCACACCTCTCTGTCTCCAATACAGCACAATCAACTACGTCTATTGTACATTGTTGGATTAGTAAGTTTTTAAAATTCTGGCATACTACTGATATCACAGCCAGAAGGTTACTCAGTGAAATAGACTGCTTGATGTCGATCAGAGTCAGGGTCTCAAGTGATGACATGGTACCATCCGTCTCTGTATTGCAATGTACGACGTCTACTGTACATTGTTGGATGGCTAACGTTTTCAAATCCTTGCATACTACTGATATTACAGCCAGAAGGTTACTCAGTGAAATGGGCTGCTTATTGTCTTTCAGTAACAGGGTCTCAAGTGATGCTATCGTACCACACCTCTCTGTCTCCAATACAGCACAATCAACCACGTCTACTGTACATTGTTGGATTTGTAACTTTTTCAAATTCTCGCACACTACTGATATCACAGCCAGAAGGTTGCTCAGTGAAATAGGCTGCTTGATGTCGTACAGGTTCAGGGTCTCAAGTGATGCCATCGTACCACACGTGTCTGTCTGTAATTCAGTAGAATGTACAACGTCTACTGTACATTTTTTGATGGCTAACGTTTTCAAATCCTTGCATACTACTGATATTACAGCCAGAAGGTTACTCAGTGAAATGGGCTGCTTATTGTCTTTCAGTAACAGGGTCTCAAGTGATGCTATCGTACCACACCTCTCTGTCTCCAATACAGCACAATCAACCACGTCTACTGTACATTGACAAATTTGTAACTTTTTCAAATTCTCGCACACTACTGATATCACAGCCAGAAGGTTGCTCAGTGAAAAAGGCTGCTTAATGTCGTTCAGTACCAGGGTCTCAAGTGATGACATGGTACCATCCGTCTCTCGCTGCAAATCATTCCAATGCTCTACCTCTATTGCACTCTTCTCGATGTGTAGCTTTTTCAAACTCATGCAAACTACTAATATCCCAGCCAGAAGGTTACCCAGTGAAATAGGCCGCTTAATGTCGTCCAGTACCAATATCTCAAGTGATACTATCGTACCACACCTCTCTGTCTCCAATACAGCACAATCAACTTCGTCTATCGTACATTGTTGGATTAGTAAGTTTTTCAAATTCTGGCATACTACTGATATTACAGCCAGAAGGTTACTCAGTGAAATGGGCTGCTTATTGTCTTTTAGTAACAGGGTCTCAAGTGATGCTATCGTAGCACACCTCTCTGTCTCCAATACAGCACAATCAACTACGTCTATTGTACATTGTTGGATTAGTAAGTTTTTCAAATTCTGGCATACTACTGATATCACAGCCAGAAGGTTACTCAGTGAAATAGACTGCTTGATGTCGATCAGAGTCAGGGTCTCAAGTGATGACATGGTACCATCCGTCTCTGTCTTGCAATGTACGACGTCTACTGTACATTGTTGGATGGCTAACGTTTTCAAATCCTTGCATACTACTGATAGCACAGCCAGAAGGTTACTCAGTGAAATAGGCTGCTTAATGTCGTTCAGGAACAGTTTCTCAAGTGATGACGTCATACCACACGTCTCTGTCTGCATTTCAGTAGAATGCACTACGTCTACTTCTATGTCCACTACGCAGTCTGTAATGGTTAATTCCCGTAGGTTTGTACACACAAGTGATGTCGAGAGAAGCAAGTCAGAAGTAGACTGATTTATCTTTCTAAGATGCATGTATTGATATGACAGGCAGATATTTTGTTTCTCGGCATATTTCATGAAATAGTGAATGGACTGAACCAGCTGCCCATGAATTTTCAGATATCTTTCCTTCCGGATTAGTTGGGTAATGTACTGTAACAATTTATATTCCGCCTTACTTTCATAATTTATCAAGATGCCCAAGTCAGCTAGGGATTGTGCATCATATGAAACCCCCTTTGTTAGCTGGGGGGTGTATTGTAATAATTCATGTTCGGCCTTTATTAAGATGCTCAAGTAATTAAGAGATTGTGCATCATATGAATCCTCCTTTGTATGTTTTGGAACTACATCAGAGTCTCTGACTTGCAGTTCATCTGGGTCAAAATCATTACTTTCACTCTCGTTTATGTTAATAAGTTTTTTGATGATACGCTCTGCTCGGTCAGTGTCCTTTTCTGTACTACAAGTAAATAACAATGTGTACATTATGTCCAGCGCCGAATGTTTATCTGTTATTTGATCGAGAGTTTGTTCAAAAATGTCACTTTGGCAAGACAAATAATCACCTGCACACTTCTCCTGAAAAAGCAGGTGGGGAAAAGAATAGAATATTTTATCTTTTTCCAGAGAAGGTAAACGTACTTCATGTGTGATAATAAGTCCAATTTTAAGTGCCATTTTAAGTGTCTCTTCTCTCCCATGAAAATCCTTTAACGTAAACAGTAATTTCTTACCAGGGATCATTACCGCTGGTAGCGCTATTTCACCGAGGCTCTTCCACAATTGTACCATTTTTGTCTTTTCGTTCGACTTGTAAGCTTCCGGATCAACGTAGTCTCCGCTTTCATCAGACCTAGTCTTATCGATGTGATGGAAAAACAAAGCTCTAAGAAAATGTTCGAACAAGGTACCCATAGTCCTAATTTGATGAATGTTTTCTGGGAAGTATACCTTTAGAACAAAGCATATCATTGCCAGTAGTATTGGAGTGCATGCAAGGTTGTGTATGACATCATTTGACTTGATTTGATTGAATCGCTTATCGGCTTCATCGGGCTTTTTGAAGTGTCGGCCTATGTATGATTTTATTCCATGTGCATTGAATCCGTCAAGACACATATGAGTGTATAATTTCCGCTTGTGTGTTTGTAATGCGGAAGAATGCCATGGACGGGTAGTGACACATATTCTTACATCTGCCATGATTTTGCGATGCAACAAGTCATTAACGTTTCCCTTCGATTGTGAATGGTTAAACTCATCATATCCATCTAGAAGTAAAATTATTTCAGATGGTGTCTCTTGCATGAAACTACGTATGTGATTGGCACTTATTTTACTATCTTTGCATAAGAGTTGATTGTGAATGGCATCGTGTATGTCGTCATTATCTTTTATTCTCCGAAATTCTACTACACAAACTATAGCTACATCTTTTAATGGAGAATCTGGATCTCCATTTGCCCAATCATAAGCAAGCTTTTTACAGAGTGTACTCTTACCCGACCCTCCATCCCCACTGACAAGGATGCGGGTAGGACATTTTCCATTGACTTTAACGTTAAAGATGCCATTATGCGATCCTTCAAGGGGAACCTTTGTTACCATCCCAGAATTTTTGTCTTCCTTGCAAAGAGACAATGTTGTGAAATACTGATCGAGGGTGAACTCGGTGTCATCTTGCCAAGGGTCTGTTTTTATGAAGCAGTACTCCTCCTGGTAATACTGTTTTAGCTCTCTTCTGAATAACTCAACATCTAGTTCATTTGACCTGAATGGTATCGGCCCTTCTGGTGTATCTGCATTTAAGAAATACATCAAAAAAGATTTACCAAATTATGAATCGTAATGCTTGACACACACACCTAAACAATTTAAAAGTATGGTATCTCATTTACAGAAAAAAAATATCATTTAAGGATCTTTAGAAAGTATAGCAGCTACAAAATTAGTTCAGTTAGAATTGTAGTGGCCGTTAGATTTTGAACAGAATTCCTAATCACCTTTCAGACCCTTACAGTGCAAGAGTGCATACAATCTAAACATGTGTGAACATGACGAAATTCATGCATAAGTCTCATGCAGATTATCATTCATAGACCAATACATAATATGTAACTGAACTGACTTGTTTTGGTGAGCTCCACACGGAGACTAACTGTTGTGTGCATTTTTCAACTGCCAGGTGATTACTGTATCTTTTGCTCGTACTTGTACAGATATAAATATTTTATAGGGTATGTTGGAGGGGAGCAAAAACAGATACCCTGCCTTTAAAGTCATGGTGTTGCATAGCTACCCTTTATCCCGGCAGTTAAATAAAAAAGGGTAAATGAGCAATACTAGTTCAGGCGTTCAAATTAAATTTCATAGGTTGCCAGTTGACTCCTAATTCACCACTTATTCCGTCTACATAGTCTCTTCCATGGGATATTTTCTATTCAGATCTTATTAATTATGGTAAAAGGATTCAATAAATTCGGACTAATTTTGTGACGTAACATAAAATGCTCAATTTTTATTATATGCTCATAGAATCACAAATTATTTACAAGTCATTTGGTTTGTTCGAACCTTCACGACAAATGAATCCTTGTTTATGAGAGAAATTCAACAGGCATACAAGCTTTACCACATTACCATGCTTGATTTTGCCACAATAAGACCAACCTTCAACAAAATACTTGTAGTGCTACGAACTCTCATAAAATTATGTGGTAGAATTTTTTTAAACATAATTTTAACAATTATTCTAAAACGAGGCGTTGTTGGTAATAACTTGGAAGTAGGTGCAACAGATTAATGTTTTGAAATTTATTTGTTTGTTTTTTATTCCACAACGGTAACGTTAGATTATCTTTAGAATAATGTGCCAAATTGATGTAGAGGAGGAATGAAAAATGTACTAGTCGTTTAATAATCATATATAAACATTGTTACTGTTAACTTGACAGGCAACTCAAAGTCAATAGATTTAATGCCCGACTGTGTCAATAAATACGTCTATAACTCTGTAGCATCTAATTTGCGTACTCATAATAATATTCAGGAATAACGGTTTCCACAAATGTGAATGGAATATTATACTAATGGTAATGAATGTGCTTGGATTTACCTAGTACTGATAGAGGAATAGTCGATTTGATGATCTCCTCAAGTTCCTCTTTAGTTCCTGCATTCTTCTCCTTCCAATCCCACAGCATATCATAGATACCATCGGGTCCTGGAAGGTTGGCGTTCATATTGGCTTTGTACCGGCTCACGGCTGCTGACGTAAATCCCAAATTCAGGCCAAGAGGACGGAAGTAAGATGGATCTATGTTTTCAGCAATCGTCCATAACTCACCAGCTGTTATCCTTGTTCCAGGAGTTGAAGGAATAGATGTTGAAAGTTGTGGCTGTTTTTCTGAATAAGAATTAATAAGATGTATAACCATTGTCAAGATTAAATATTGAAGTTTAAGTTTGCATTAAGTTAACATTGTTTGGTTGTACTCGACCTAAAGCTTGATACCCAACACTTCAAATAAAGGCTTGAATAATTCTGCTAACATGCTCTCATGATTGCCTAAAGTATATACCTTCACAACTCGACCCTTAGCTTCCTTTTCTTTGTTGACATACCATGCATGACCTGAAATTCTGTAAAAAGGTTTAATAAAAAACAAAAAAACCGGGAGACCTTTGCCACAAATCACAA
>JZLH01S0251503.1:0-12074 GCA_001188425.1 Eucidaris tribuloides
AATTTCACTTCTGCTGAAGAAAATAAAAGTTATGCACGTGATTCAACAGACCATTGTCTCGCACCAAGGTGTATTTGCGTTATAGCGTGACAAAGTCGCCAGTCATCTGTATTGATGTGGCCAGATATAGAACGATGATGATTATGTAAAAACTTTGCTTTGATACACCCCATAAATCATGCTGAAAATGAGGTTGAAAAGAGGGGTGCATTATGACATTTAGCGGTTTCGGTTTTGAATGGGGTGCCCCAAATCAAAGAGGAGAGCATTATGACATTTAGTGGTTTCGGTTTTGAATGGGGTGCCCCAACTTGTAAACAAGTTGAAGGTCCTGGAGTTGTGTCCGTATTTGCTTGGGACCTGGGTGCTAGTTTGTCTGTATAACCTGTCTGTCTGTCTCTCTGTCTGCTTGTCTGTTCAAACCTTTGGTTTGCTCGTACAGTGCATGTCATCCATCAGTAATCATGCAGCCTTCCTTTAGTTCTATTGAAAGTTCAGATGAAAGATATTTTTATGGATTTATGAAAAAAATATATTTTATTAGAGTGCAGAGGCATGATGGGTATTGAGGCATGTTAGGTACTGAAGCAAGCTGAAACATACTGGTCAACACATAAAGATTCTAAAGATGTATCCAGAATATAGGCCTACCTCATTGCTGTCTACAATGAATAAGTACAATGCATTGTTTCATCAAACTTTCATGAGGGTGAGCCCATAATCGTTGCCACTGAACTTGGCAGTAGTATGTAATACGTTGTAATCCACTCATTATTTGGGCCCACATGTTTTCTGAAGTGCTGCAAGGCTGTATACCGGTACAGTGATACGATGGTCTCCACATAATGGGGTAACATCTCATGGGGTACTCGTGTTAAATGGGTAAAATTGTATAAAATACCTTTTATGTTTAAAATTGAAATTTACCCCACTAAATCGGGTACTCTTGAGAAATTGGTAAAATTTGCCTTGCAAGTACCTACCCCATTAAGCGGATACCACTGTACAACTAATCAAGACATTCTCATGACCAAATTAATTAGTGATAATATGTATCAAAACATATTGACCAGTGGCTCTCACATAAACTCATTACCCTCTGGATAAACAAGCAATGACCTTGAATGACCATCTGACATCAGGAGAGACTCGCCTCAATGGAGAAGTGGGTCAAGTGGTCAACTAATACTTGACCATTGGAGATATTATCAACTTGATATAATCAAAGAGCTATAGCTCTTTGATATAATGGTGTACTGAATGCTAGTCTGGCTTCCAGGCATTAAGATTAACCCATCCTTTATTGATAAGGATACTACCATCTTCAATCAACTGCTTTGACTAAGATTAGTGTCTTGTTGTGCTTTCTCCATGCTCAAACTAAGGCAGAGGAGTGTACTGAGGATGTAGAAAAAGTCGGAGAGCGAGTGTAATCTGGAGGTCAAAAATGTTGCATGGTCTAGAACTGAGACTTATTGACTTGTACGCATTCCTACTCACTTTCATCATCATTGTGTGGGCAGCTTGGTCAAGGAGCTGACCAGTACAGCATAAAGCACTTTGACTCCTTTCACACGGTACTCAAAATGTGATTGCAAACGTGATTGCGATGCATTGATCACTCAAATTATGGGGGTTTTCCCATGTGAAAGCAAAGTTGATTGCAAATCAAAGTGTGCTCCAGAAGTGTTTTCTGAAATATTCTATTCATGATTCTTATTTCTTTCAAATTATGTCACATTTTCCTTTCAACGGCTTGACTTCTAAAACACAATTTGGGAGGTTGAGTTTACCACTTGCTCTACATTATGTAGGGTCTACAAGTGTGTCACAGCCGAGCAATCCATATGGTGCACGGTTGATTGACAGTGTACCCACAAACACGGCCATGTCTCTTCACTAAAATTTCAGATTCTAGTCACATTGATGTCTGTGAAGGTTTTTTCTCTTGTGTGGTCGAATTCCAATTGCACAATTGCAATCACGATTTGGCCACTCTCTGAACACTATCTAACCTCAGTAGAGATGTGGGTCGGATGGATAATTGACAGTATAACCTTCACATCAAGTTAATATAATCAACTTGATGTGAAGGTTATACTGTATGAATTCCTACTCACATAGGTTATTGTTGTGTGGGCACTAGCTTTGACAATCTTGGTCAAGGTGCTGACCAGTACAGCGTAAAATATTCAATCTTTTCATCATCTTTGTATGATCTAAGCACAAATCACATTTTGTCAATAATTCAACTTTGATAGTGTGGTTGCTTTTGGATGAATAACAAAGTTAGCATACAATGGTACCAAGAATCCAGCTCCTGATTATGAAGCGTTTTTGGTTCTTTTCATTCTTTACATGCATGCATCATCTCATTGAGGTAGTCTGTTGAAGCGTGTGTTTTACCAATCGTCGTGCCTGTCAGTAAACAACGATTAACTTTTTACGGAAGTTATATGCAGGAAGTGTAGAAATTGATTATCAAAGTGTACTAACAATGATGAACATAATGCATAATTGGTATTCCCAGTCGTAACATAATCCAGTTGCATTTTTCACCATGAATAGGTGTCGGAAATAACGAGGAAACGTATCTTGGATGCTTGACAATCTTGATTATTAATTGCATTTGTGTAAATCATCCCCCATTGATCAGAATCCCCTCTTTAAACACCTGTAGTACAGTTAGATGCTGGTTATCTTTTCTTGCACAATTTTTCACAGTCTGTCAAGAAATGAAACCGAAATATGAAAATATAGAACTCGCAACCTTTGATATGACTTTACAAGACAAGTTTTCATGGTCTTTCTGCATATCCTCTCCTGCAATAACGTCAGGATTGGACTTTTGAAGAAAAAAAATAGCTGTTCTTTCTGTACAACATTTCCTGAAATAACTTCAGGATTTGACTTTTGAAAAAAAATATAGCTGTACAAGTGTATTTGTTAAATGTGTTTCATCTTTCTTTTTGTGAGTGTGATTAAGTTTTAAACAAATCAAAAATATATATCTTGTAAACCTAAATTTACACTCTGTACTAGTGATTAATCAAGATAATCCTTTTCACGTGATGTCTTTAACTCTACAAATTATCAGGAAGTATAATTTCTAATTGTCAAAATGTACTAACAAAGATAAACACAATACATAATTGGGTATTCCCAGCCGTAACATAATCCACTTTATTTTTCACCACGAATCGATGTCTAAAATTGACAATCAAACGTATCTTTATGCTTGACAATCTTGATTATCAATTGCAATTTTTGGAAATCATCCCCATTCATTAGAATCCATCTTAAAACACCTGTAGCAGTTAGTTGCTAGTTATGTTTTCTTGAACAATTTTTCACTGCCTGTCAAACATCGAAACTGAACAATCATGTAACAATATTTCCATTTACAAAAATGTGAGTTGCATGATTCACCATGCTACTAGTGTCTTTGATAAAGTCTAAAAGTGAAGCCCGGAAAAAAAATACTGTACAAAATGTTAATTTAAGTGTTTGAAAAAAGTAAAAATCATTGACATTGAGAGACTATTCTAATTTTCACTCACAGACTGCTGTGTTGCAGAATTTTCATCAGCTGAGCCTGAGAATAATTCATGTACCACTTTTTTATGTGTATATGTTACAAGTGACAGCATAACTGTCTAAACTTTTGTGTTCTGGGGTATTTATTTGTCCATTCAACCACTGTCAATTATGTCAGATAGCAAAGTTTGACAATATTTTAAACGGGTCTTTCACAATGTTTTAAATTAAATATAGAACACACAACCTTTGATATGACCTTACAATTACCAGTACATTTCATGGTCTTTCTGCAGTCATTTCCTGAAATAATTTCAGTAAATGATGTTTCAGATAAATAGCTGGACAAATTTATTTTTAAAATATGTTTAGTATGTTTAAATCATGATTGTGATAAATTTCCAAAATATAGAAATTACACATACTGTGAAATTGGAATTACATGTGGTGATCAATCAAGGTAATCCTTTCCACATGATATCTTTAGCTATACGGATTTTCAGGAAGTATAATTTCTAATTGTCAAAATGTACTAATGATGATAAACGTAATTGGGGATTCCCAGTGTAACGTATACCACTTTCTTTTTTTCACCTTGAATCGGTATTGGAAATTGACCTTCATAGATGTTTTGGATGCTTGACAATCATGATTATCGATTGCAATTTTCGGGATTGAACAAGGGGATCCCCCACTCTTCTCAGAATCCCTCTTTATATGCCTTGTACAAGTCAGCTGAAAGCTATCATTCTAGCACAATCTTTGACAGTTTGTCAAAAAAAGAAAAGAAAAGAAACCAAAAAATGAAATTAAATATAGAACACACAATGGGTTTTCCAAACAATAAGACTGTGTGTTTTACTATGCACCGATAATGGGATGAAATCTTGCGTTACATGTATTATCCCGTGTTCTGTGCATGTTTAGGCACTGCCCCAAGTTATGCTTGAAATGTTGTATTGTTACCATGAACTGTATTTAGTACATGCATCAGTATTTTCACTTTGAAAAATATAATGTTTATTATTGAGTGGTCATGTGGCGGGTGGCGTGATTTTCCAATGATGAGGTGATATTTTCACAAAGTCTGCAGTTTGTTGATTTTTTTTTCCACTCATGTTTTGTTTTTGTTTTCATGTCGTTCATAAACTTGGTAAGTGTAAGATTAAGGTGCTCCCCCCCCCGACATACGATGGAGCTTGCTCCATGCACACACACACACACACAGACATACAGACACACACACACACACACACACACACACACACACTCACACACACATATACACATACACACACACACACACTCACACACACACACACACACACACACACACACACACTCTCTCTCTCTCACACACACACACACACACACACACACACACACACATGCATTCTCCTTTTCAAGACAGTACAGTGTGGTCTGAAGCACTTTCCTTTTTTAAAACTTTAAAAAAAATAAACACTTTGTTCTGTGTTGTTGTTTTTAGGTTGAGCCAATATTTTCATTGTAGAAAATACATCGGGATATCTGTTTACGGAACAATTACGTCATTCTTAACAATTTCTGAAGGTTTGATGATGCTCTGTTATGACATAGTCTAAGAATAACAGATTAAAAATTTGTCTGATTGACGAAAACCATACTTCGGCAGTTCGGCTTCAAGATAGTTTTGAGAGAGAAAATCAATATTAAATGCGTCTGAAGAGGCTAATTGAAATCACCAAAATAACCATAGGTTCCGCTTCCCTGGTTAACTACAATTCACTTTCCTCTGACACCTCGCAGTACTTTGAAGGTGATATTGAGCTAGGATGTTATGCAAGTCGTCATTGTACAGAGAGAGATGACAGCTGAAAATACACATGCTTGCGATAGTCTGATTGACACATTGACAAGCGTGTAATCAGTTCATCTGTTTGGTTTGTGAATAATAGTTGATAACCACAATGCATCCACTTCAAAGTGGCAGAAGACATCTAGACATACTTAAAGAGAGGTGTAAATTGATTTGAATTATAGACAAGTTTTTAAACATATAACTTGTCTCCAGGAGAATCATTTTAGTGGCCACTATATATGAAGGTTGGCTGCTATAGAGAGGTGGCCGCTGAGACAAGTTTGACTGTATGTTAGGGTTGGGAGTATTGTCAAGTTAGTGAAGGGCTATTACTCCATTTACTAATGCACTACATACTTTGAAAATAAAGCCAAAGAATTTTTCTTGTTAAATGATCTTTTTGTAGTGTGATGTGTAATCATATGCATTTTGTTAGTTATCTGAATTAATGATAAAAAAATTTGTGAAGCAAAAAGTGCCCTACAATGTATTTTCCTATTATACGTACATCTGTACCTGCTTTATTATTGTGGACTGGTTTCAAATATTGGTTAAAGTAAAATTTCCCCTCTTCTGTTGCATTTATTATCTTGTGCTGATGAATAACAAAAACAAAAGACAATTCAGTTTTCTTGTTTACCATTGCGGTATTAGTTATGGTTTACATGATGGAAATACAATTTGGACAATCTCTTCAAATCAGTGGATGTTGCTCTATAGAAGCAAGGTGAGATGTTTACAAAGTCTGCAGCAGAGAAAATTAATAATTAACTAATAAACACCTGGAAATGACAGGTGCACCTAGCTTTTGGAATGCACACTTACCAGTAACTGATTTCTAATTAGCATGACAATAAAAGAAGTCCTCATCTGGGCCTTGTTTTTCATGTAAACAATTCCATGAATGTACACAAGCTGTGTGTAACTTTCATGTGTGTTTTCCAGGCAACTATTTCTGAAGATAACTAGTCTGAATTTCAGACCCCTCTCACTGCTGGCTGGGCCTTATACACTCAATATAACCAAGGATATAGTAACTCCTCGGTATAACACAAAGGAAGGCACAGTGACCTGAAACTTGCGTGTCTTCAGTGTTTTTACTGGCTGTGATGAGATTATTGGCCGAGCGGAGAAAAATCAATAATACTTGTGAAGGAGGCTAGTTGGTCAGAACGTGAACACTCGTGTTCAAATCAAACATACGGACAAGACCACATGGCCGAATACGCAATTAAAAACATGCTCATCATGATGCAACAATGGACACTATGTCCTTGTCACTATATTAGTGAAGGTGAAAAGTACTTAAGTAGACCTTTGTATGTACTATCCAGAGATCACTGACCACATGAAAAGGAATTATGTGCACATGTTGTAATGTAGTCTAAGTTTTAGACTGTTCTGCTTTTGCCCTAATCATAAGGCAGTTCAGGAACTTAAACTAGGTGGGAGTCTGGACACTTAGACTAGGTTTTTTTAGCACTTCGCTCGGGATTGGCTTAAATTAAAGAGCAGTCTATGACTTAGAGCAGTTGTAATGGGGATATGAATGCCTATTCTAATTTGTAGACTTAGAAATACTACTCTAAGCGTAACTGGAATTTCATTATAAAGACCACTGATTTAACAAAATCTTGTTGCAACAAACAAATTTTTCCAGTCTCAATGTTGAAATATTATATTTATTTTATTGTTTTTGCAACCCTGGGCTGATGTAATATAATAATATAACAAAGTAATTTCAGACTTGCCAACCTCTGTGAATCAATTTATATGAAACTCTCATAGGCCAACAATATAACTGAGGGGTCCAAATGTGCGAGACCAATATAAATGTACGAGAAATAAAAACAAAATATTGCGTGAGAAAGGGCCAGAATGTGTGAGTCTCATGCTCAATGCATGAGGATTGGCAGCCCTGAATTTTCCTAGTCCCAAAGAGTTTGTTATAACAAGAGTGTACTGTAATGATGTACATGTATGTGTGTGTTGTGTCTTTAGAGTCTGAATATAGACTAGACTGTAGGTCTGTACTCTGTTGTTTGTAGCTCCGTGTTAGTACCGCACCCTCATTCATGTAGAGAGAACCAATTTCGTTAGTGTATCACGTTGATCTTATTTCGCCTGCTTATCATGTTGCATGTAATCAGTCAAACTAATCATGCCGCCTCGTCATTTGTGACGGTGATATTTAGATGAAATGACTTTTACCTGATTAATCTAAAAACTACCAAAAAAAAAGTGTGCAAACTCAATGAATCAGGAGAAAAAGAAAAAATGTGTTATTAGGGAGAAAAATTAATTTAATCACAGTTAATCCTGCCATGCAGCAAAATGACATGAAATGTGGTCTGCTGAAACCCAAAAAAAATTGATTTTTTTTTTAAATCATACTGATGGTTGATTAGAGGTTAGATCACCGCACAGCAGTAATAATAGGATTTTCTTGAGGTCACTCCCACCTCATATCTTTGAAATTAGTGATGATTTTTGTTTTATCAATTCTCTTCATCTCCCCAATGAGCTGAAAATAACAATCCAGTATGTTTGAACACTTTACCGACAACCATGAAGTCCATGATTGATATAAAACAGATGTGGGTGCAAATTTGCGCAACCTAGTTCTCAATTTTCATTTCACATTTTCCACCTTCTGTTTTTCAATGTACGTAGATATTTCCTTGGTAACAAAGTTTTAAGTGTCAGTAATTGATCTGCATACATCCAGTACTTAGCAGCATGGGTATTTCCATGTGTGTGCCGCATGTTTAATGATTTGAGATCATAACCTCTTGTTTTGGCAAAGAACCAAGCTTTTTTGTTGTTGTTTTTGTTGAAGTAATGACACCTTATACTGGTTTGCTTTGTGTGGGAAAAGGAGCGTTGATCCATTTTTAAGGCTGAGGGGTAAAAGAAAGAAAAAATTGTCAAGATTTTCGGCTATGCTCCATGCACAAAATTGCAATACTGTAGAAAATCTTTCGTGTGAAGCATGTTGCAGAATTGAAATTTGTTTATGTTAAGTGATATTTTTGTGTTGAGTTTAATGATTTTACAGTGTTTTGCACTGATTTATAAACATTTGTGCATTACATTGTATGAATTTTTCAAGTTGCCATAATTTCCATTTCACCCCCCCCCCAATCAGCGCCTCTGTGCGGGAAGTTATCCTAAAGCATTTTAGAGATTTGGACTTATTGAGACTACTTCTACTTCGGGATCCAGAGATGTTTGAAAAGTATATGGTTTTGACCCTTGTGGGCCCTGCCCCTAGGCCCTAAGGAGGGCCAGGTGTACCATTTGAGGAATCTTGAATCCCCTCCCCTAAGGATGATTCCTGCCAAGTTTGGTCTAAATCCAATGAAAATGTGCAAAGTTTATACACGATGAATGACTACAGCACTAGTTGGATTTGCATGACAGACTGGAGGGGGGGGGATGTTCACACACAGCACCTTAAATAGTTATTTAGTATGAACATCCTTTAACTTATTTTGGCTTAGAAAATAATTCTGTTATATTTTTTTCAACCAAATCATTTTCAGTGGTGACCACACCGAGTCGGTCCAGCTGGAGTTCGACCGGACCCGGACCTCGTACGAGGATCTCCTGAAGATCTTCTGGGGCAACCACAACAGCACGGTGTGCAACAGCCGCCAGTATATGTCGGCCATCTTCTACCACGGTGACAAGCAGAAGGAATTGGCCGAGAGGTCGCGGGAGGAGCACCAGAAGACGGTCAGTCGCAAGATCCAGACCGTCATCAAGGCCGCCGAGACGTTCTACGACGCCGAGGAGTGAGTAACTGAGATTTTGGTTCTATACAGTGGCCCCAGAAAAAATAGGAACACTAAATTGATCAAATAAGGTGATTTTTTCCCCCTTCATTACCCTAGAGAAATTACTAGTTTTGATAGCATGTTCTTTTCTGAGCAATACAACACTTAGAACATCAATTTTTGTTCAGTAGTTTTCACTTCAGAGACAATTGTGCAAAAAAATGCATTTCAGCTTTTCGACCGGTAAAGCGGTAATGAGGCATCCTTTTGATGGCATCCCACAGAAAATGTAAACTTGTGCACGAGACTCATTAACTGGTGCGCACATATCAAATTTGCATTGGTTAAAAGAAAACGGTCTTAAAATGAAAAAATACCTACCCAAAATAGATGACTTATCTCTTTTTGCAAAAGAATAATCTTATCAGATGAACAAAAGGAAGGTTAGCTATAATTTTGGGAATAACTTTGAAATGTACAGTTCCCTTTTGTCCTGGGCCACGCAGTATTTTAGGTCTGAGTATTTTAGCCCCCCCCCCCCCCAACCATATTAGGGGTAAGCCAGTGCTCATACCTAGGTTTTGAAAGACACCCTATACCTCAGGAAATGGTGTAATTATTCTTAACCCCCTATCTGGGGTATTTTCCAAGATATTGAACTCCTGTTTCATCTTTCTCAGGTGTTCAGCGTGATTTCAGAGATGAAAGGTCTCAGGGCCTCATTCATGTTTGATTTGGGCTTGTTACGACACTAACTTAAAAATGGCTGATAAAGATTTCAATGTAACTCGGTGAAGTATGTATTATGAGGCTCTTGTGAAATGATTAGATTTTAGAGTTGAAAGGTTAAAGATCATGGCATAAAATATGTCTCATTTGGGCTCAATGAAGTGATTAGGTTTTGGAGTTGAAAGGTTGCAGCAACTTAAAAGTAGGACAATTCACAATAAATTCATGCACTACCAGCCATTGTGTAGATTTCAAGCCCTTGTTTCTAGCAAAATATTTTCCCAGGGTTCTAGCAGGTGCCTAGATCTTGTAGAACAATAACAACACGTGCCTGCCACTTCAAGGGCTCCAGGTGGCTAGTCGTAATGTCCACATCCTCTTCTGGACACGAGATGTTATTGTTGCACTACGAGCAGCACGCATTTTGTTAAAACACATGCAATTAGAAGTTTGTAGCACAAACTGATTGCCAGTTGTGTGCAGAGTGCAGAGTCTGAACTAGTCTGGCTACCAGACATTTGAATGAATCTATCCCAAACAAGGAAAATTACCTTCATCAGTTAACTGTTTTAAACTAAGACGAGTGTTTTGAGGCTGAATGACGCCTCAGACTGTGGGAAGCAACCACATTACATCTACTCAGAGGAAGAAAAGTTGTGGGGTCTGCAACCAAGACTAGTTCTGACCAGTCCTATGCTATTGACTTACCCGGAACTGTAGGCATATTGATAAGAGATGCATAATTGTTTTGTTTTCTCTGAAGATGAATGTTTTGATTAGGAAAGCATGGATTCATAGGGTTTGTTGATGTTCTTGTGATGTTTTAAAGGTAAATGACATGATTGGGGGTAGTCCTCAACTTAATCAATTGTGAGTCAAGAGTTAAATCACACCATGGACCCTACTACGTTGTAGTAGGGTCCATGATCACACTAAGAAACAATGTTGTGTTTCATTTTTATGTTGATGTTGCTTTGATGAACAAAGCCATATCTAGGGTTATCCACTTCTAATATCTTTACAAGATTTTGAGACAGTTTTGATTGAATGTTCGTGTGTAATAACAACACTATCATGCCTGCTTTAATTCAATTAATCGGGTAGACCTTTCAAGCAAACTTTTCATCTGGTATTATACGTAATCTGAATCATGGACGGTCAGCAGCGAAAAGATCGCTGAAAATCGTAGCATCTCCCTGAGTCCAAACAGGTGTTCTGAATAAGTTGCATGATGATGGAAGTCAATGCTTATATGTTGTTTATTTAGCATTTGTGCAGGGACTTTTACCTGGAAATGCCTTGATAACCAGCATATTCATTGCGAATTAGAGTGCTTTGGAATTTTGCCCATTACCAGGTCTCCCACCTGCTAATATAAACTGCCTGTTAGGGACATGTTTCTTATCACTTCCTTTATATTTTTTAGCGTGTCTTTTACTCTGTCCATCATTGTAATGTGAAGTCTGTTAAATCTTTCTGTGGGCTCTCATGGACCGTTCAAAGAGCTTTTAAGTCTTCTGTCTGTACATGCATCAGATATCATGTTGTTCATTTTTAGCTCACCTGAGCCAAAGGCTCAAGTGAGCTATTGCGATCGCTTTTCGTCCGTCGTGCGTCGTGCGTAAACTTTTACACATTTTCAGCTTCTTCTTCAAAATGCATGATTGGATTTGGCCCAAACTTGGCAGGAATGGTCCTTAGGGGGTGGGGATTCAAGGGTCCTCAAACAGTACACCTGGCCCCCCTAGGGGCCCAGGGGCAGGGCCCTAAAAGGCCAAAAGTAGGTAGTTTTCAAACATCTTCTTCTCTAGATCCAGAAATAGTATAGTTAAGCCACTTTGTGCGTAGATACCTCTATATGTGCTGAATTAATGTTCCTCATGACAATGCCCAGGGTGGCCCCATTTGGCCCCTAAGGGGGGCAAAATTTTGGGGGTAGGGCCCTATGGGAATAATTCACATTCACATCAATGGATTTAAATCAAACTTGGTGGGAATGATCCTCAGGGGGAGGGGATAGAGGGTTCTTGGAATGGTACACGAGGCCCCCTTAAGGGGCCAGGGGGCAGGGCCCATAAGAGCCCAAACTAGATAACTTTCTAACCACAAGTCCATTTGTAACCAAACTTGGGTGGTAGGTGCATAACAGGGACCTCAATTTTATTTGGGGGTCAAAGGTCACCTATGTA